>CAUYQV010082208.1:0-24517 GCA_963574575.1 Galagoides demidoff
GTGGGCGCCTGTGGTCCCAGCTACTTGGGAGGCAGAGGCAGGAGACTCGCTTGAGCCCAGGAGTTGGAGGTTGCTATGAGCTGTGATGCCATGGCACTCTACCCAGGAGGATAGCTTGAGGTTCCATCTCAAAAAAAAAAAAAAAAATAAGATGATACGTCAAAGGACAAAATGACATACGGAAAATGAAATAAGCTAAGCATATACCTGAGTCAAATGGAGCTCAGTGATAAAGGGTCACATGCAAGCTAATTTAATAGATATTTTTCTAAACTGGAACAGTCTCAAAAAACAAGAAAAGCTTAATGTTTTTACTTTATCATTTATTTTAATATTGATGCCCTAGATAGTGATCAGACACCACTGAGTCAGACAGGGAAGTATGATTGCTATCATATAATTAAATTTGAAAGAGGGTGGCCATTTATTTTGTAAGCTAGCGCCTCTTTTTGCATGTGAAACATATTAGAGCACATATGTAGTAAAATAAATAACACGACCAGGCATCCTGCTTCATTGAAAAAACTCCATGGTTGTTTCCCTAAGATTTCTGATAAACACATCTTAAGTCAGCTCTGTGAAAACACAATTGGCCTTAAGAAAATAGATCATATTTAGCCCCTCCACCTTCACCCAGACACACTCCCCTGCCAAATCCACCAGAATCCTCAAACAACCCTATGAAATGTGTTAGTCCCATATGTGGCCCCCTTTAGGGGTCTGGGGACTTAAACACACTCTTTTTTTTTTAATTAAGTCGTTCATACATATATCATAAATACATTTATACCATTAAAGAATTCAATGTGTTGATTATTTGTACAAATTGGAATGCTTACAGCCTACTAAGCAACATAGCCTTCACCACTTTTACCCAATTACAGGATTAAGACATTTATGCTCTACACCTGATAGATCCAACTTGTACTTGCAATATGTTCCATAGGTGTGGTTCCCCTACCAACCCTCCATCATCCCATCCCCCTTCCTTCCCCTTCCCTCCCTCATCCTTAGGCTATAGTTGTGTTTCATTTTTTACATGCATGTGTGAGTGATTGTAAATTGGTTTCACAATAGTACTGAATACATTGGACATTTTTTTTTCTATTCCTGAGATACTTTAAATTTTTAAAAGGAGGCTTGGTTAGTTTGAACATATCCTATTATATTCTATATATTAAATGTTTGCTCTTACCTTCTTTGAAGCATATGACAAGAGTAATTTGTAAGTTTCATTTTTGGAATATGAAAATTGAAGTTTACCCTGGAAATATTCAGAATTTGAGGATGTTTTGTTATTAGAAGTTTCTTCAGATTTATCTTTCTTTATTTCAGTGGGTGTGAATTTTAGAGCTAAATTTGCATTAAAATTTGATGTCTTCTCTTCAAATATACTTTTAAATGCGTTAATCTGTTCTTCATAATGTTCAGTTCTGAAATTTTTATCAGCTTTGGTCTAAAAGAGAATAAAAAGTATCATTGAAACAAGATGCAAGCTAGGTATAGTGGCTCATGCCTGTAATTCTAGCACTCTGGGAGGCCAAGGAGGGAGGATCACTTAAGCTCAGGAGTTCAAGACCAGCTTGAGGAAGAATGAGATCCCAGTGATCAAAACAGTATAGTGTTGGCAAAAGACTCAGACATTTTGAACTGAATAGAAAACCAAGAGATGAAACCAGTCTCTTATAGCCATCTGATCTTTGAAAAACCAAACAAAAGCATACACTGGGGGAAATAATCCATATTTATTAAATGGTATTGAGAGAAATGGATAATCACTGAAACTGGACTTGCATCTTTCACCTCTTACGAAAATTGACTCAAGATAGATAAAAAATCGAAATCTAAGGCATGAAATGATAAAAATCCTAGATGAAAGCATGGGAAAAACTCTTGAGGATGTTGGCCTGGAGAAGACTTTATGAAGAAGACTGCCATGGCAATTGCAACAACAAAAAGAAACAAATGGGACTTAATTAAACTGAAAAGCTTCTGCATAGCTAAGGACTCAATGACCAAAGCAAACAGGCAACCTTCAGAATGGGGAAGATATTTGTGTGTTATGAATCTGACAAAGATGTGGTAACTAGGATCTACAGAGAACTCAAACTAATCAACAAAAAAGGAGGAAACAATCCCATTTATCACTGGGCAAGAGACATGAACAGAACCTTCTCTGAGGAAGACAGACAAATGGTTAACAAACAGATGAAAAAAATGTTCATTGTCCCTAATCATCAGATAAATGCAAATCAAAACCACTCTGACATCACCTAATTCCAGTAAGATTAACCTACAACACAAAGTCCCAAAGCTGTAGATGCTACTATGGATGTGGAGAAAAGAGAACACATTTACACTGCTGTTGGGGTTGCAAACTAATACAGCCTCTTTGGAAGAAGTACAGAGAATCCTCAAAGAACTCAAATTAGACCTCCCATTTGATCCCACAATCCCACTAGTAGGCATCTACCCAGAAGAAAAAAAAAAGTCATTTTATCATACAGACATTTGCACCAGATTGTTTATCACAGCTCAATTTACAATTGCCAAGATGTGGAAACAACCTAAATGCCCACCAACCTAGGAATGAATTAACAAAGTGTGGTATATGTATACCATGAAATACTATTTAGCCATAAAAAGATGGAGACTTTACATCTTTAGTATTAACCTGGATGGAGCTGAAACACATTCTTTTTAATTTTTTTTTGTTTTTTATTTTTATTAAATCATAATTGTGTACATTGATGCATTTATGGAGTTCAGTGTACTGATTTGATATACAATGTGAAATGCTTACATTGAACTGATTAACACAGCCATCACAATTACATTCTTTTCTTAATAGTTTTGAAATGTGCCATTGCATTATGCACATTAGGTGAGGTCCCCCCAGATGCCCTCCCTCCTCCCCCCTCCTCCCTCTCTCCTCTTCCCTTTTACTTTCTGGACTATAGTTATGTTTCACCATTTGTATGAATGTGTAGGTGATTATATATTGATTTCATAGTAGTATTGAGTATATAGGATACTGTTTTTTTTCCATTCTTGAGATACTTTACTAAGAAGAATGTGTACCAGCTCCATCCAGGTAAACATAAAAGATGTGAAGTCTCCATCTTTTTTTTTATGGCTGCATAATTCCACAGTGTACATATACCTCAATTTGTTAATCCACTCACGGGTCCATGGGCACTTGGGCTGTTTCCATGTCTTGGCAATTATGAATTGGGCTACAATAAACATTCTGGTGCAAATGTCTTTGTTTTAAAGTAATTCTTGATCATCTGGGTATATACTTCATAGAGGAATTGCAGGATTGAACAGTAGGTCTACTTTTAGTTTTTTGAGTATTCTCCAAACTTCTTTCCAAAAAGGTCATATTAGCTTGCATTCCCGGCAGCAGTGTAGAAGTGTTCCCTTCTCTCCACATCCACGCCGACACCTGTAGTTTTGGAATTTTGTTATGTGGGTTAATCTTACTGGAATTAGATGATATCTAAAAGAGGTTTTGATTTGCTGAAACACATTCATCTTAGTAAAATATCACAAGAATGGAAAAGCAAATATCTAATGTACTCAATACTAATATGAAGCCAGTAGACAGTCTAATTCACACCCACGTAGGAGGAAAACTCATTTCAATTCAAGTTGGGGGCAAGGGGAATGGGGGAGGGGGAAGTTGGAGTGTTCCCACTCAATGGGTACAATGTAGGGGTGTATGGCACACTTTTTGGGTACTGGACATAACTACAAGAGGAACTCTGCCTAACAAACTTAAATACTGTGACCTGGTTGTTTGTACCCTCATATTAACCTGAAATTAAAGAAAAAAGAATGAGACCTCATCTCTACTAAAAATAGAAAATTTAGCTGGGTATAATGGCAGGTGCCAGAAGTCTCAGCTATTTAGGAGGCTGAGGCAGGAGGATCACTTGAACCTAGGAGTTTGAAGTTGTGAGCTAGGCTGAGGCCGCAGCACTCTAGCCGGGGGCAATAAGATTCTGCCCCCCCCCCAAAGATACAAAACAAAAGCAAAACAAATAGAGCAGAAACAAACAAACAAACAAAAATCAAGCAATCATTTGAAAGGAAGTAGAGCAAAGGACTTAAAAGAGATGGGGGCAAAGGAGTCAGATCGCTGACATTCAAACACAGGCTCTGTGACTTTGATGACATTACACAATAACCTTTGTGCTTAGCATGATTCTTCACCTGCACAGTGGGGATATGTCATCATACCTAGCCAAACTTTGTTATAGATTCAGTGAGATAATGATAGGAAGGGCTTAAAACACAGCAAGCTGTCAAAAGTTAATATATTAATAATTAAAAAGGTGTTGCAGAATGGATGAATACATATTCTCATTTGAATTTAAAAAAATAAAGAATTAATAAGGCTAACTCTTACTAAAGACTTATGAGCCAACCATTGTTTTGAGTATTTTACACAAGTTAATGAACTTAAGTAGAAAGGCTTGAGTTCTGAAGCTGCTTGTCTTCAAACCTTGTTGAACTTTTCATTCTATAGGCTGTTAGAAAAAGGAATGCTTTTCTGTGCATAGAAAATCACTGTAATCAACTGGACACAGTGGGTGACTCTCGTCTTTAATCCTAGCCCTTTGGGAGGCTGAGGCAGGTAGATTGATTGAGCTCAGGAGTCCGAGACCCTGTGTCTCCTAAAAATAGAAAAATTAGCTGAGTGTGGCTCTTGCAGTCCCAGCTTGCTGGGAGGCTGAGATGTGAAATGGGAATCCGGAGGGGGAAGAAACTTACTTTTCCTTGAATAATCTTTTGTACTGTTTGAACTTTGTATTAAAAAATATTTTTATATGAAAAAACTATACTAAACAAGCTAGTTTTAAAAAAAAAACTAAACTTTACTAAACAAGCTAGTTAAAAAAAATTAAAGCTTTTAATGAAAACAATCTTTGCCAATTTGGTTATTTTCTGGTATCAATGGGAGAATTGTTACATCAGTTGGTTTAGCTTCCGTTTTCAGATATCTTCTGAAATAGGTGTGGCTCTTGTCTGAGAAGGGACACCTGTCTTTAGGCTTTGGGATGGATTGGATTTAGTAACATGTATGAAGTGGCTGCTGGGCAGGGGAAACAGGAGGTTACTAAAAAGGTGTATCCCCATGTGATAATGGGCCAGAAGAACACTTTGAAAAAGTAAAAGACAATTGGGCGGCACCTGTGGATCAAGGAGTAGGGTGCTGGCCCCATATACCAGAGGTGGTGGGCTCAAACCTGGCCCTGGCCAAAACTGCAAAAAAATAAATAAATAAATAAAAATAAAAGACAATAAGTTGTTGACAATAAGTAAATAAAATTTTTTAAAGATTTTAAAAATTAACTAATTCCACAAAACTTGATGAGCACTTACTGTACACACATATCAAGTTGGCATTGGTAATAGGCTATCAAGAAGTATAATATATATGTAATTTTCCTTCACATGCCATAAGGAGGTAGATGATATATTTCATCAACTAATAGAAATTGAAGGGAAAAATGCCTCTAAGTTAAAACAGCAATTCCCACTCATGTAAGTTCGTTTTTTTTTATATATGGTCATAACAAATTTGGCTGCTTATATTCTAAGACCATGACAGATTTGAATAAGTTGGCTTGTCAGCAGTGGGAACACCACGGGAGTGATTTGGAGGTTTTAACAACTCTCCCCTCAATTCTCACAGCCCTTTTTCTCAGTTGGCCTCAAATAAATATTCAAGTCCACAATCCTATCTGTTTTTTTCCATAAGCTTGATACTAAAACTCATTTGGAAGTATTACTCTGACTTGGACTGATAAAAAGCCACTTATAGTCTTCATTTCTCCCACTATGTGTGAACATTAGTTTTGGTACAAAAATAGTAATGTGTTTGATTACGAGATGCTACTCCAAACCCCACTGGGGTGTAACTTGTACACAGGGTAAATACTACATCATCTTTCTAAAGTCCCAAACATTCTAAAATGCCAAAACAAATCTGTTGCCTGCACTGTGAATGAGGGAAAACAGTCCTTCCTTTCCAAACATAGCTTCGAGATCCATCTTGGGTGACCCCCCCCCTCCCCAGCCCTTATCATTATGTGTTACACAGTGGTGAAGACAGGGAAACTGTAAAGGGAAGACTGAGCCCAAAACAAAATAATAAAACAATAACCCTCTTCCCGTCAGCAATGGCCAAGGTTACCATGTCTGGTATATTCTACATAAAAGTGTAGAAAATCTGTAATACTTTTTAAAAAGATTATCGTCTTCTGCTCCCAAAATTTCATGCTTAAAGAATATAACCCTGGCACTGGGGAGAAAGATCAACAACCAAAAATGGTTCCCACAGATGGGTGGGAAACTGAATCTATTCTGGACTCACCAGGTACAAGAAGTGTGACAATGTGATTCCACATGCAAAATGAAAACAAAAACAGAGAAAGAAAATGCCAGTCGAAGGGTCCAGGTGTTCAAGTCTTTAGCATTCAGACAACAGGACAAATCGGTTGTAACATTGCTTACAAACTTCACATTGGCTTATAACATTGTTAGAAAGCAAAGGAAAAATGGCCAGGCACAGTGGCTCATGCCTATAATCCTAGCACTCTCAGAGGACTCTTGGATTGTCTGAGCTCATGAGTTCAAGACCAGCTTGACCAAGAGCAAGACCCCATCTCTAAAAAGTAGCTGGGTACTTCTACAAAAAAAAGTCTTCTTTGGCAAAGAAGACTGGTAATGTCTTGCTTATTCAATTAATAACAAAGCTTTTATTATTATGAGTCCCCCCAATGTGGAAAAAAAAGTGTATTTTTAAGTAAGTATAGCTAATTTTCCCTTTCCCTTTGTCTCTCTCTCTCTTTTTTTTTCTTTGAGACAGAGTCTCACTCTATTCCCCTGAGTGGAGTGCTGTGGCATCATCATAGCTCACAGCAACCTCAAACTCTTGGGCTTAAGCAATCCTCTTGCCTCAGCCTCTTGAGTAGCTGGGACTATAGGCACTCTCCACAATGCCTGGATAGTTTCTTTTCTATGATGTCCAGCTAGTTGTTCTATTTTTAGTGAGAAATGGGGTCTATTTTTAGAGAGAAATGGGGTCTCACTCTTACTGAGGCTGGTCTCAAACTCCTGAGTTCAAGCAATCCACACACCTCAGCCTCCCAGAGTGCTAGGATATAAGCTTGAGCCACACCATGCCCATCCCCAATGGGACCATTTTAAGAAACAGACTATTGTAGCTCCAGAATAAGGTAATTAATTTTATTTTCCCTTTCCAGAATAAGGTAGTTAATTAAGGTACATAATTCTTTATTATATCTTGCTTGGATCAAGAGAAGGCATCACTATAGGTAATAAATATTAATTCATTGGGGGGGCTCTAGTCTGTGGATGGTTCTAAAGATTTGGGATGGCATTGTGTAAAGTAAAAATTATTTTCTTCTGAGGAGACTTACTTCATATATCAGAGAAGCCACGTTCCAGGGTCTTCGGTAATAAGTTAAAGTGTTTCCATCCCGATCCCGGCTACAGATCCCATTGTAGAACTCATTGTCAAAAGGTGTGGTTAGGGGCTCCATCCCTAAAACGTTGATTCTGAGGATGAATAGAGTAGTATCAGGTGTGGAAAGACCAAAAGCTAATACAAGGCAGTTCTCTGCAGCCAGGAAAAGTGAGACAGCTTTGGTTCAGTCACCATCACCCAATAGGAGTGCACTATAATGAGGAACAGAAGCAAGGGCCTGTTCACCTTGGCTCAGTGTTTCTGGCAGAAAGTCAACCTTCGAAGGGCCTTATAAACTCTGTTAGGCAACTAGGGCACTGTTTAGAGTGCAATGAAAGAAATGCAATAAGTAGGGCACCTGGGACCAGCTGGCTCCTGGAGTCTTAATTCCACTGCTGTAACTCTTACCTAACCTCCCTTGGTGAACCAAGAGCTCATGCTGTAATACCAACTATTTAAATTATTTGAGAACAGAGCATCTCAGGGGAGCCATATATCCTATGCATGTAATTTTTCATCTATGAATCAATATTGAGACTCTTTCTCTCTCTCCTTGTTCTCTTTAAACTTAAGCCTTTTCCTCCAGCTGTCTCACTGCTTGTCAAGGGCCTCATTCCCCCAAGACTTTGATTATTCCTATTGTACTTTCCAATATGAACACAAAAATGTCAGCATCCTGGTAAGGCATTCTCAAAATTTTACTCTTTCCCAAAGTAAAATATTTTTATTTGGAAAGCTTTATTTCCTGAATAGAAATCTTTGGCTTGAAAAAATGAAATTTGATTTGTAGGCTTAAAAAAACACATGAACAAGAAGCAGGCAGTTCTTTGTGAAGTTCACCGTTGTTAATCTGGAGGAACACAGATTTTTGCTATATAGGCTGTAACTGGAATAAATGGCCCCAAGCCAGGGGGGCCAAAATGGAGAGGGGATACTCAAACCTATAACTCACCTTGGCATAAAAGCATAAACTCTTCCTTTGCTCTAGAACACATTCCCAACTCCAGGGAGCTGGGTTACAAATCTTGGTTTCCAGAGCAATTTGTCAGAGTGTGGATGGCTTAACGCAAACCCATTGCTGAGCCAAGACAAATCACTGAAAGTGTATCTTACTGTCAGTGGGTTAAAAACAACATCTTTATATAAGTAGCACATTTTTAATTAACTTTAAATCTGCAAAGAAAATGAACATAGTAATTCAATTTTAATGGAAGACTCATTAAGGAATCGATACCCTGGCATCTTTCTCAAGGTTGATGTATAGATGAGATTAACCATCTCTCACTGCCTTTGCCACCAAAAATGCCTTTCATGAAAAGTGATATAATCCCAAAGTTTGAATCTAGGGACACAAATCAGAATGATTTAACTTAAATATGAGGGGAAGAAAGGAACATCATACATTTTATTTACTTTGTTAAACATCTTATTCCTCATGGCAGAGAAAAATTTTGTTCTCAATTTGTCACCCTTCCTTGCCCCTGTATTCTTGCCATGGCCTCATTGTGGGCATAGTTCACTTCCCTCCCACTTGCTTTGTGGTTGACCATATGACTAGTTTTGGCCAATGACATATAATTGAGAGTGACAGTGGGCTAGTTCAGAGGCTGGGCATGAAGAGGTCTCGTGGTTCTTTTTGCTTTCTTATACTTGTGCCATTTCCTTGCAAAAGACTTGCAATGGGTAGTCTTCCCCTTCAGCTTGTCTTCTCCAGTAACCCCAGCTCATCCCCAAACCTCAATGAGAAGCAGAAACTACCCCAGCCACTGCAGTTTAAGACAGAACTGCCAGTCAAGCCCAGTCTTATGAATAATAAATACTTATTTTTGTATCACTAAGGCTTTGATGCCACACCTGCAACCTCAAAGACAAGCAACATAGGAAACTAAAGATCTGTGTCTGCTTCTTAAACAAGACTTCAACTATATCTTCTTTATTTGATAGTGAGACCTGCCCTATTGCAGGTCTGCATTAATGGACACTCTCTACCTCTTTACTTTCAATGAACAAAGAAAATAACCTTTTTTTTTATATTGATGCTTAACTCTTAGGTGACTGCTATATCTATATATTATATAGTGTTTGTAACCAACTAATGGGGGTAATATTAAGACAGTTAAAACACAGACTCTGTCCTCAGAATTGTGTTCAAGTTAGGGAGTTGAACATATATATAATCACCAATTTCAAAAAACAGTCTAAGGAAGAACATACAGTCAGCCCTTGATATCTGTGGGGTCTGTATCTGCAGATTCAACCAACTGTGGATCAAAAATATTTAGAACAAAATTTGCATCTTTACCGAACATGTACAGATGTTTTTCCTTGTCATTGTTCTCCAGACAATACAGCATAAGAACTATGTACATAATATTTATATTGTGTTAGGTATTCTAAGTAATACAATAGATGATAAAGTATACTGTCATTAATGGTGGGTCACTACAGCAATGATATGTCCCTAAGAGTAGGAAATTGTATAGAATTTCTTTTCTTTTTTAATAGGCTTTACTTTTTAGAGCAATTTTAAGCTCACAGCAAAATTGAATAGAAAGTACAGAGATTTCTTAAATACACTATAACCTCTTTTTATTTTTGAGGCTGTATTTCTATTCCATTTCCACCATAGAATTTTAATGTAATATCATGTAGTTTTATGCTTGAAAATTTTTATTTTTATCTTGTCATACTTTTCTGTATAAAGAGGTATTAACTAAAAATTTTAAATATTAAATGTTCTTTGACCCTAAGTACTAAGTAGTAAAAAATTCTTCCTTATTATTAATATATAGATGTATTATTAAAAATTTTAAATCATTACTAAACATAAAAAAAATTTCATTGGGAAGCCATTTCAATGGAATGTATGGAATTTCTTTATAAATGTAATAGATTAGTCCCTGAATTCATGAATGAATACTGCTTAGTGCTAGAAAGAGGCAGGGCTCGGTATCAATTTGATTCCTACTTTTTAAAAAGTAGATGTTACTGCAAAACAACTTTATTAACATGAATAAGTAGACAAAAATGGAAGAAATTTTGTTACCATAATATCATGTAATTCTGTGATTTTTTTCTGAGTTACATACCAAAAAAGATCCCTTTCTAGTCTTTCATCAGAAATTATTCTTATAGTCCATTAGCTGACAATTGATTAGGACAACTTTCAATGTTGTTGATAAAAGAACTGGAGACTACTTCATTTCCAAAGTGTTAGAGTACAGCTAAATACCAAGACTGGTAGTTGTTTCTTGGTTTTTCCACCCCAAGGTAAAATGTGAGATGGATGAGAATTATACTCTGTCCTTGAAAAATGAGAGGCAGATGACTGGGAAATGGGAAGCAGGAAGGAGAATGGGGTTGACAACCCGAAGGCAGTTGGGCTGTCAGGCTTCCCAATTTTATAAAAAAAAAAAAAAAAGTGTACATTTGGAAGTTCAGGATTTGCTATTAAACAGATCACTCAAATAATTAGTAGTTGAAACTATTACCTCAAAACTTATCTGCTTCCCCTTGAAAAGTTTTTGTGCAGCCCACAGTATGCAGTACCCTAGGATTGGAGCTTATTGTTTTACAAAACAGCAAATTGGCCAGTTGGCTGGAGCCCTCTGGAAAGTTACAATGAAATTGCTTCACAGGCTAAAATACAACTAGGGAAAAAATGTCTCAAAAACTTTTGACTCGGTTCCACTACTATAGAGACACCCAGTCTAGTCTAGAATGAGCCAATTTTTTTTTCTGCCAAGAAACATGCAAACTCTTCACGGATGGAAAGTCATCACCTAGGAAATAAAAAAAAAAATGTATTCTTTGGCAGCACTTAGAGATGCCTGTTTTCACACCTGCCTCTAGAACCACAGGCAGTTCCAATTTGCCAGGTGAACTGAAGGGAAAGCTCACTTCACAGAACTGGTGTTAGGCTCAGATCACAAAAAGTAATTCCTTGCGTATTGTACATCATTTGCAGCTGGTGTGGATTTATGCTTTTTCAATGAATGCAAGATGGGGGAATGCTCTGGGGGATTTCCCTAAACACTTCTGAGGACTCTCAGATGCCTACAAGTGGCCGAAACACACGTGATGCAATTGGATTCTCCCAGGTATGAGAATCCGAATGAGGGAGTCCGTCAAATGAAAGAAGTATGAATTCGTTACCATAAGTGCTTGTGACTTTCATATGTAACAGAATCTAACCGTATGTGACTGTTGACAGGACTTGCTGGCGTTTTCCAGACTGACTTGTGTAGAAAGGTTTATAAGCGTGTTGTTATGATCAGAGTGTTTACTCCTGTGATTTCCATCTAGCATGTATGGTCCATAGCTCCACATAAGAATAACAGACATTTATAGGAAATAAGATGTTAATGGGACCGAAGAATATCACAAATGTAACAGAGGACTCTCACTCATGTAACAAAGTGGGTTGTTTTAAAACGTCTTCTTAAATATTAATTACTGATTCATATCACTCTTCTATGTTCTTGATTCAAATACTTGCAAAATAAATAGCTGCTTCAGGAATTCATTTTTCAGTTTTGCTTTGAAGTTTAGGAATTGATTTGGGTGTTCTGTAGTGTGGGGGGAGAATGCTGTGGGTGAGGGGAGAAGGAGAGGGTACGGTGGTGTGGAGGGAAATTATAGTTCGTATGAGTCAGAGAAACTTGGGTTTTTAGCTCTATTAGAAACTAATTTGCCAAAAGGCCTTGTTTATTTCACTCAGTTCTTATCTGTACAAATGAATGTAATACCTCCTGGGGTAACAACCTCACAGGATTATAATACAAATCTACAGAGACAGAATATGGGAAAAGATTTCTAAAAGTTCAAAGTGTTATGCAAATGAAAGCTGTCACAGAACAATAGGTTTCATGAAAACTGGGTTTGTTATAGGTTATTGCTCATGGTAATGGGGAATTTAATGAAAAATGTTGATGATTGACTCTGTCAGGGCCCACCTCATTTTCCACTTTGCTGCTGACCTTCCCCAGAGCTGGCCTCCAACGTCCTCACTCTGCCTTGTGATGTCGCCCAGCATCACCCCTGCAGGGTAGAGCAGGAGGTACTGACGAATTCCTCACCAGCACTGGGGTGCCTCATTATGAAACTCCCTGGCAAATACTATGTTAGAAATTTTTCTTTTCCCTGAACAAAGGAAACCAATAGACTGTGGATGATTGTTTTTCAGCTAAGAAAGCCAAAATTTCTATAGTCTTTTCCTATAAGACAAACTATAAATTTGCAATGAGTGAGAATAAATAACATATGTCAAGCTTTTTTTGTTTAGATTAGGAGGAATCTGTTTCTTGGATCTCAACTAAAGCAAAATAAAGTAGTAAGGGGCTTTCACCATGGACTCACAATCTCTCCCTGAGGAAAGCAAAAAAACATTGTCAGGACTCATTTGAGCAGGCAGTGATCTGGGTATGAAGTTTTGGAAAACCCCATATCATATACTGCCATTTACTAAGAGGGCCTGCTGAGCTTGGGGCCCAAAATCACTCCCTCGGTTCAAGGTTCCTATGTTTAGGCTAAGGGCCAAAGGCACCGGGGGTAATTCTTCAATGTTGTGTGGACAAGATTTTACAAAGTATATAGGGCATGTGAGATGCTTTATCTGATATCTTGGCATTTTTGTCTTAGTTTGATTTAAGAAGTGGAAGTTTCGACAGCCTAGAAGAGATAAGAAACCCCCAAGCCAGGAGTCATGGCGGCCAAACCCAAGCTCTATTATTTCCATGGCAGGGGCAGGATGGAGTCTGTCTGCTGGCCGCTGGCTGCAGCTGGAGTGGAGTTTGAGAAGAATTTTTTGAAACAAGAAAACAATATGAAAAGTTGCAGAAGGATGGACGCCTGCTTTTCGGCCAAGTGCCTTTGGTTGAAATTGATGGAATGACGCTGACGCAGACTAGAGCCATCCTCAGCTACCTTGCTTCTAAGTATGACCTCTACGGGAAGGACAAGGAGAGAGTCAGGATCGACATGTACACCGATGGTACCCTGGATCTGATCATGATGATAGCAGTGGCTCCCCTCAAACCTCCTAAAGAAAAAGAGGAGGCCTTAGCTTTAGTGGTGAAGAAAGCTAAAACCTGCTACTTGCCCGTCTTTGAAAAGATTTTGAAAGACCACGGAGAAGATTTTCTCGTTGGCAACAAATTCAGTTGGGCAGATGTACAATTGCTGGAAGCTATTTTAATGGTGGAAGAATTGGATGCTTCTGTTCTTTCTGACTTCCCTCTGCTAAAGGCATTTAAAACACGTATCAGCAACATCCCCATAATTAAGAAGTTCCTGCAGCCTGGGAGTCCAAGGAAGCCACCCCCGGACAGCCGCTATGTTGAAGTAGTCAGAAACATTCTGCAGTTCTAACAGCAGCAGGTCTCGTGATGGCAAGAGTGACAATCTAATCACGGCACCAGCACATGCCATCCATAGTGAATAACAGAGGCAAACTGTAGGTTCTAGGGGCTAAGAGTCTGAAAAGAATAAGCCATGCTGCCATCAGGGGCAAACACTGATTAAACACAATATAACCATTAAAAAAAAAAAAAAAAAGAAGTGGAAGTTTCGTCTGGCCCAGACAGAGGAGACATCTCTGGTATTAGCTAAACTTGATCAAGGTGTTATCTTAGGAATGGCTGAGTAGCCTGGGGCAGGGGTTCTCACTCTCAGCACTGCTGACATTTGGGGACAGGCTGTCCTGTGGCTCATAGGATGTTTAGCATCATCTCTGGCCCCCACCCACCAAATGCCAATAGCACTCCCCACTTCTGCCTCCTCTAAGATGTGACATGTCTCCAGACATTGCCAAATGTGCTCTGGGGGAGAAATCAGCCCTGGAAGAGAACCTACCTTATCCCTCGACCAGCCTTGCTCTCACCATCACTCCGTCTTCTTTTCTTTCCCTCTCTGCATTCCCAGGACTGAAGTCCTGCCCTTGAATTTCTTTCTAGGGACATAGTTTCAGGCTTACCTGATGCTAATTGATAGTATTTTAGAAAGCACTTATTAATAGATTGTCATTAATTTAATTAATAATCCTATTTCTATACCTACCAAGCATTTATTCAGCACCTACTTTGAACCTTGCACTGGGATCATGAGGATAAAGGGACTCGCCGTTATAGGTGATGTAATAGAGCCATATGCCCTCTCTGTCGATATACTATGAGGTGGAAGAATGACTGCATCTTTTGGGGACAATTTGCCAACAAACCAACCCAACATCCCCTTATAGAAAACAGCTCAGAACATCTGAGGCAGACTATGCAGTAGACACCCCCCAAATGCCTTCTCACTATATAGAACAGAGTAAAATGGGACAGAACCTCAGGACCCCAGGAAAGTGTTGTTTTCCCAATGCCTGGAGCACAGATCTCTGCAGACAGTCTCTGTTCTGAATAACCCCAAGCTCTAAAGTCTAAGACTTCCCCTCTGAGCTCCCAGCTACCTACCAGAGCCCCTGGGTTTTATAGAGACATTGAGTGAAGCGTCATCTTCTACTACCAGAAACAAACCCTCAGCACATCATCCTCTGGCTTCAGACCTGCCTCCTCTAATCCCATTCCTCCTGGTCAGCCTCCTAAAAAATTAAACCTGAGTGTAGATTTAGGAGGTATTTTGGTGGAAGAACATTTTCCCAGCAACTCAAGTATTTGAATTGAATTGCCATAGCTGCTATGGCAATTCATCCCAAACGTTAACATGTCACATTGGTGTTGGTCTCCCAGAGATTTCTAAGTGAGAGTTTTTATTTCCTACCGCACTGAGATGTAACCACCCAACATCCTGATGATCTAGTCCATGGTCCAGACCCTTACTGAAGCGAGTAGTATCTTGAGATGCTGACTCAGAACTTCTCTCAAGCTCAAGTGTACTTCAAAGCAAATACAGACCCATAGACTGTGCCGTTTGTGCCCTTTGTACAAATCCTTCTACATGGGGAGAGAGACGGAGATGGTTTTCACTCAACTGCATCTTTCCCCAAATTTACGTGAGATACAGACCCGTAGCCTGCAGTCCGTGCCAGCTCAGACTCTTCCACCACTCTGTCGCGGCAAGGGGGGCGGGGGTCACTTTGACAATCATCCTCATCAGAAAAGTCTCCACAGTCGTTGTCACCATTACACAGAAGTCGCCTCTTTATGCATCTGCCTGCAGTCAACATCAGGAAAGGCACAGTGTGTCTAATGCTAAACTTTCCCTCCCTTTCCTTCTGAAGTTATCAAATGCGCTTTAATGCTGGAGGTGAGGTACCAGAAAAACACATTAAAATTTTTACTGTACAGAATATGTAGATGGCCCTTGTTGGGCCATCTGAGTGTCTAGAAGCATGCTTTTTCCTTTCCACTCATCAGAACACATAGAAACCTAAAATGAGTAATTGGAACACAAAGATTACCTGTGCCACATTTAAAGTCATTTCCGCAGTCTTCCTCCACCTCCTCACAGGGCTCGGTGGGCACACACTGTCGTCTGTCTCCAAGGGAGTCAATGCAGCTTTTCCCCTTAAATTGTCCAAACACCTCAATGCTTCTTGAACGAAACTGCACAAAACCATCTGGAAAGGTTAGAATATCTAATACCAAAAAACCCCCAAAGGATTATGCTCTCAAGCTGCATCCCCACCACTGCAGCCCTAAATGGTTTTAAGATAGAAGTGGCAGAAGCAGCAAGGATGTTACTTAAAGTAACGCTTAATATTCTAGATTTCGCAGTCTCTAATACGGAAGACCAGGCCTTATGATACTCATTTAGTTTCCCGTGCAACACTCAGATCTCCCGGCAAGGGTAGCCACATATACTTCTATGTTCATCTCTCTTTCTGGGTCTGGAACTCAGTTCCACGGTCTCCCTGCATCACAGACACTTCCCTGGAGATGCCAGCAATGCAATTTCCACCTGGGAAGGTCAGGAGGATGGAGATGAGTGCTCACCATTTGTCCGAGGCAAGGATCACATTGCGACCATTCACTCCAGGAGCTCATTCTGCAGTCTATAGGTGATGGGGAGATACGCCTTTCTTCCAGTTCTGGGACATCACTAAGACAGTAGAACAGGTCAGTTTTTAATGACTATGATGTCTGTCTGTTTCTGAGAAGTCTTCACAAACCAGTTTATTTACCACCTTACCTCCTTCCAAATCATACTACTTATCCCATTTATTGTACCTCTCTCTCATTTGACACTTGATTGCACACTGATATGTATTTTCAGGTCATCTCTTTGTTTTCTTGCACCATATTGTTATTTAACTTTTAATCTAACAGCAATGACGACACAGTACCCACTCCCATCCCCTGAGAGTTTGGCAAAGCCTTGAGTTGCCTGGTTCTCTTGAAAATTTAAGCCAGCGGTCCAGCCATTCCTGCAATAAGCACCTCATAAATCAGGCTTCCCCTCTCTGGTATTCAATATGTCCTAAACTGAATATTTTAGCGCTTTGCTGTCCACTTTAGGACTTACTCCTGGTCTTTCTGGCTTGTAACATCATATATTTTGGAACTTAGGGCTTTGCTTTCCCCGCTGCCCCCAAGCCAATGCTCAGAAGTGCTTTCTAGCTTTGAACTTTCCTTTCTTGGTTTACCGTTTGGATCTCTTCTGGTGCAACACCACTTGGGGTAGTTATCTCATTAAATGATAGGGAGAAAAAAACAAGAAAATTGAGACGACATCACCAAGAAATCTACAAACTCACTCCCTGTCCTTGCTTCCCGGACCTGGCATCTTTCTTTCTTATGGTGAAACCTCTTATACCAGAGTGGTAGTCAGGTGAGGCCAATCCCTCCACAAAAGCCCTGGAACCCAGCTCCTTTCCATTTGTCACGTAATTTGCTCAGGTTTGTGATTTTAAACATGTACACACCAATGCACAAACAAATAGAATGCACATTTTCTTGTAGCTGCTCCCATCTCCCTCCTGTCCTGTACCATCACATTTCTTTTCTTTTTTTTATTAAATCATAGTTGTATACATTACTTTCATGGGGTACAGTGTGTTGTCTCCATATACAATTTGAAATACTTTCCTCCAATTGGCCAACATAGCCTTCATGTCATTCTCATAGTTGTTGTAAATATAAGACATTTATATTCCACATTTAGAAAGATTCACATCTTATAGGATAAATCACTGGCGTGATTGCTGGGATCACGCCTATGATTTAACTATGACACTTCTTAAAGGAATTGCTAGAAAAACACTGATGTTTCTCTTTCATCTAAAAATAGGAAGTCTCATCTCTTCCTTTAACCTCAGCTATCTCTAAATGTTCTCCTCTCTTTAGTCAAGTTTCTTGAAAAAGTAGTTTGTGCCCTGGTCTCTTGTTTTCTGCCCAATCACCACTCGGTGCTCCCACCCCATGAACACTGCTCTGGCCCAAGTCGGTGATGACACCTCCTGGCTCACTGCCCCCTCTCAGTCCTCATCTTGTGACTTCTTCACAGTATTCCATGCAGCTGGCCACTCGTGCCCTTTACAGTACTCTGCTCCCCCAGACTGAGTGACCCTGGATTTTTTCCCTTCTTTTGTGCTCTCTGCCTCGTTATTCCTGCTTGCCTGCACTGGCTCCTCCTCTGATAGTCCTTTTTCCTGAAAGCCTTGTCCTTGGACCTCTCTCTCTTCTCTACATTTTCCCAGAGTGTAGGTTTCCATGTTTATGCAATGACACCTAGAGATAAATCTGCAGTCCACATACCTCTCTTGAATTTTAAACTTTTGGATATAACTCCCAGTTGGATGTCTGGACTTGGATGCCTTCATGACCCACTGAGCTGAATTTATCCCCAAATGAACTCATTGTTTTTCTTCTTTCAAAGCTGCTCCCACACTGTATTTACTGTCATTGTCAATGGCACATTCATTTATGCAATCATTCTGGCCAGAAACCTGGGTGTTGCTTGCCTAGTCCAGCATCCCCCAGTCTCATCTCTGACATCTAGTCAGCCACTCAAACCTATTATTTACCGTCTTGTGACTGACTCTGAAATCCGCCCATCCTTCTTCATCTTTTTCAGATATCTGACTGCACTAACATTACATCTCCCCTAGATGACTACAAAAATTTGTTTGTCTAACCTAGTTTCCACAAGACATCCAGAAGGATTTTTTAAAAATTAAAATTTGATCTGATATTCCCTTACTGAAAATCTTCCAGTAGCTTCCCATCACTCCTGTGATAAAGTCCAATTTTCTTATACAGTATAACAAAAAGAATAAGGACTCTTGAAGAAGTCGAAGCCCTAACCCCTGGGACTTATGCTACCCCTGCAGATGTGATTAAAGGGGAGATAATCCTGTATTATCTGCCTGGTCCCACTCTAATCACATGAACTCTTAAAGCAGAATAGTGGGTCAGAGAGATGTGAAAACAGAAAAAGATGCAGGAGAAACTCAAAACATGTTTTGGAGATTCCATATTCCACATGCTCTTGCAGCCACTGAAGATGGAAGAAGGAGGCAATGGGCCAAGAAATGCTGGAAGTTCTGGAATAGCACAGAAATGATTCTTCCTAGAGCCTCCATAAAGGAGTCCAGGCCTGAGGGCACCTTGATTTTAGCCCAGTGAGACTCATTTCAAGTTTCTGATGTCCAGAACTGTAAGATAATAAATTTGTGTGTGGTAATTTGTTACAGTGACCATAGGAAACTAATACACATTGCCTAGCAAGCTCTGTATAGCCAGTCATCTTCCTCATTTTCCAACTTCATTTTTCTCCACCTAAGCTCTGGCCACACTGAACTTTAAATGGTTAAGATAAGTGACTTTTCCCACGTCTTCTTTTCTTTAACTGGGCTATTCCCTATTCACCATACTGATCTCATCTTGGCTGCATGTTTTTTGTTCTAAGAACCTTCCTTAACCTCCTAGTGTGATTAGTTTTCTATGAACATGCTCTTGTTCTCATATTTCATTTGACTAATTCATTTATCCATACTTATTCACTCATCAAATATTTATTAATTGCAACTATTGGCTAAGCATAAATACAATGGTGTTCATAACAACACAGCAAAACAAAAACCATGGTCCAGAACTACAATGGAGTTTACATTCTAGCTAAAAGTGCCAGTGAGCTTGGAAACTTTTCTATCTCATTCAGCTTGAATATTAAGTACTTGGAAAATAGTAGCAGCCCATGAAGTGTTTTTTTAAGGAATGAGAGAATAATTAAGTGAAAGAGGAGGAAGGAAGTCCTTGGTGATGTGGTTTGGGGCAGATCTAGGCCTGTATTTCTCAAGCGTGTGCTCTTCTGGTGAACCACCCACGTAGTTTTTGAGCAAGCCTTGCTTGTCATTAAGGCAGGCTTCATGACCAGAGATAGCATTGCTGTAAGCCCAATCCTTATCTGTATCATTCAGAGTATCAGGAGGCCCAGTGAGTTTCTATTTTATAAAAGTACAGGTTAAAAATGTGTTACATGGACTGCCACAACTCCTAAGGAACCTGCTTTTTTTGAAATCTGAGTATTAGTATACAGCTAAAACCACATGGATGAGAAATTCTCTCCCAGATTGTTTCCATCAAAGTAAAGTCTCCTCTGGACCTGCCAGGCCTCATTAAGAGCCAATAGCAGATGTACCTTTATCCCTTAGAGCAGTTGGTGTCCCTACTGAGTGCATATCATAATCCTTAGACATTAAACATAGGAATTGTAAAATTGTGTTTCCCATTCCACATCGATTAAATCAGGCTACCTGAGAATGGGCACCAGGCATCAGTGACTTAGAAAAGCTACATAGGTGAGTCTCATGTTAAAAAAATATTAAAAAATACTCCTTGGCAACATCTGGTAGAAATTCATGAAATCTTCAGCAGCTGTGGGGTACTCATTATGCCATTAACCAACTAAGACCATCCTTGACTTAAAAATGTCACTGAACTGGGCTATCATTGGCTTTAAGTATGACTCTAGGCTTTATTAACATCTCTGTGGATCTTTTAATGCCATTTGACTTCTTCCATATGAGTGCTATTGCCTTGAATGGGGTTATCTGTTCCTGCTCATCTCTTTTATATTTATTGCTTATTTAGATTATCATGTTAGCATTTTGTTTTAGCATTTCTCCAAGAGAGATTACTTCCTGGCTTCCAGAAACCTTTATCTTTGTCACCTGCTGCCCAGCCTAGCTCCAGTGAATGCTGGTTCAGAGCAGTACCAGCTGGAGGATGATGCACGGAGGAAAACACTCACTGCAAATACTCCAGAGTGAGCTACAGTCCTGTGCTGGGGAAATATAGAATCTCTCCCACACCTAACTAACCTGACTAGGCCCTTCTCCCAGGACACTGGCATTGTTACACATGGCTCTCTGACCTCCTCTGCACTAATAATAGTCCTGCACCAACTGTATTCACACTTACTCACTTCCTTCTCAGCTTCTAACTTAAGGACTCCTTTTCTGTTCTAGAGGTATGACTCATACTTTGGGCTGAGTACAATTCTTCAGATCTCTCCTTGCCTTTCATTTTTTTATTGCCCTCCTGGGTTGTGATTTGAATTTATTCCACGAATGATCCAACCCATCCTCATAGGAAGGTCCTTACAGATTACACCCTTGCTCTGGGAACAGGATGTGACATCCTTCTGGCTCAGTGTGCTGGCTACTAGGGCTGCCATAAACAGAGTACCACACACTGGTGGGCTTAAGAAACATAAATTTATTTTCTCATACTTTTGAGGTTAGACATCTGAAATCGAGGTGTGGTAGGATCAGCTCCTGAGGTCTCACTCCTTGGCTTATAGAGGATACCTTCTCCTGGAGTTTGTACATGGTCTTCCCTCATGTCTGTGTCCAAATGTTCCTCTTCTTATAAGGATACCAGTAATACTGGATTAGTATCCAACCTAATATTCTCATTTTAACTTACTTGCCTTTTTAAAAACTGTAACTACAAATATAGTCACACTTGCAGGTACTGAGAGTTAGGATTTCAACATAGGAATTGGTGGTGGACACAACACAGCCCATGGCACTCATAAATGTTTTTTGATTAAAAAATACCTCACGCTCAGTGCTCATAGCACAGTGATTACAACGCCAGCCACATACACCTAGGGTGGTGGGTTTGAACCTGGCCTAGACCAATTAACCAACAATGACAACTGCAACAAAAAATAGCCAGGCATTGCGGCAGGCACCTGTAGTCCCAGCTACTTGAGAGGCTGAGGCAAGAGAATCACTTAAGGAGTTGGAGGTTGCTGAGGCAAGAGAATCACTTAAGAGTTGGAGGTTGCTGTGAGCTATGACACCACAGCACTCTACTCAGAGCAACATAGTGAAACTCTGTCTAAAAAAACAAAAGAAATATCTTGTATTTGTCTATTAATTTTATTGGATAATTCTTGAAGATCATTTTCTCATTGAACATTTGTTTTACCTTTGATTGGTAAATGTATTAAGTATAACTCTGTCTTACAAATGGGAAACTAAAATGGAGAATTACACTATTTATCCCAAATTGGACAGTTAGTATCAAACTGGATCTATATCTCTGTACTCCTAAACATGTCAAGTTTTCCCCTGTCCCCTACCACCTTGATTTTCCCAAACACAAATCCTCTTTAAAATAAGCTAAGTAGTCATAGCTTATTCAATAATTTCTGCATCTAATAGCCTCATGATTTTAGACATTTTAAGACATGGGAAGTTAACAAGAATGCAAGCATTTTATCAAATAGAGCAGCCTTAGGTTAAGAACATCAACTGGACAACCTGATTCTTGCCTGGATCTATTTGTAAGTTCACACCTAAAGGATGTCAAATTAGGCAAAAATAAACTGAAAATGCTTTTTATACCTGGTTGTTTTGTCTTCACTGGACCACTGGAGGCACAATAAAGGTAGAACTCATAGGAATTCTTATGAAGGAATAAGAAGTCATGCAAAAAGACTGTGTTCCTGAAATGAATATGCCACATAAACATTAAGAAAAGAGACCAGAGAGAATTCTGGGAAGATGGCTGACTGGTAGCAACCCACAGCAAAGGCTCCTGAACAAAGGGAGAAAAACTGGACAGAATCAGACTCTATGAAACCAAAGGTGGGGAGCTTAGCCAAGAAAGAAGTTCAGCAAACTGTAACTCCAAGGAATAACATTCAAGAAAACAAATTATAGGTACAAAGCCTATCAATTAGAGGATGGGAGACCCCATCCCCCAAGCGGGAGACCTGCCATTTTACTTCACTGGAGAGAGCCACTAAAAACCAGGTCTCTTTCTTCAGGGAGGTCCCACTTATGAACTTAGACACCACCTCACCAGGTATAAAATTGAGCAGATATTTTTCCCCACAATTCCAAAATCCAAGTCCACCTTTCCCCCCTCCCTCCTATGGTGGTCTAAAGTTATGCCCCCTGCAGAATGTTTGGTCCTTTCCTGAGAGATCTGGGCATAGTGTGCACTGCCAACCATCAGGATGGAATCTGAGAACTCTGGCAACAAGAATTACCAAAAGTAGTTTAACCCCCTCAAGAAATGACAAAGGAGATACAACCGAAGATGCCATGCATAAAAAAATGGCTGAAATGTCAGAAATCAAATTCAGAATATGAATGGAAAATAAGATGAATAGAATGGAAGAAAAGTTAGAAATTGAAATCCAAACAGTAGTTCTAAAGTTGTCTCAAGAAATTAATGAATTCAAAGCCCGAGTCACCAAAGATACAGACAGAATGAGAAAAGAGATAGCAGAACTCGAGGAAACGAAATAGTCCAGGAGCTCTGATATACAGTAGAACCCCTTAGCAATAGAAAGGATCCCAGGCAGAAGAAAGGATCTCTGAAAATAAAGACAAAGCTTTTAAATGTTCCCAAACACTCAAAGAGGCAGACAAATGGAGAACAAAAACAGATCATTTCCTGAGAGAGTTGTGGGATCACGACAAAATATCAAATATTTGTCTTATCAGAATTCCCGAGGAGAAGAAGATGGTCCTAAAGGTACAGATGCTCTACTCCAAGAGATTATGGAGGAAAATTTCTCCTTCCATGGAGGATTGCAAGAGATTCAGAACTTCAGATAGTAGACAGTTTAAGAACCTCAGCAAGACTCAGTCCAAATAAAGCATATCCTAGATACATTGTGATTAACTTTGCCAAAGTGAAGATGAAGGAGAAAATTCTGCAAGCAGCCAGACATAAGAAAAGCATCACCTACAAAGGGAAAAAATATCAAAATGACTACAGATCTCTCAGCCAAAACACTTTAAGCCAGAAGAGGATGGTCATTGACTTTTAATCTCCTAAAACAAAACAACTTTCAGCCCAGGATCCTCTATCCAGCTAAACTGAATTTTATTTGTGATGCAGAAATAAAATACTTTAATGACATAGACATTTTGAAGAAATTTTCCATAACCAAACCAGCTCTCCAGTATATTCTCAGACCCATCCTCCACAATGACCAGCACAATGCTTTACCACCAAAGTAAATTCACTCAGAAAGTTTTGAACAAAACCCAACTTCCACAGTGGTGAAAGGATTAAAAATGTCCACTGGACATCTTAAAAACATGACACCCGAATAAAACCAGGCTTATCAATTCTCTCAATGTGAATAGCTTAAATTGTCCTCTAAAGAGTCACAGGCTAGTTGACTGGATACATAAACTCAGACCAGATATCTGCTGCACATAAGAATCTCACCTTACCTTAAAGGATAAAAATAGACTCAGGGTGAAGGGATGGACTTGTATAATATAGGCAAATGGAAACCAGAAAAAAGCAAGGGTTACAATTTTAGTAGCAGATACAATTGGTTTTAAACCAACAAAAATTAAGAAAGATAAGGATGGTCACTACATATTTGTCAGGGGAAACACCCAACATGAAGAGATTTTGATGATAAACATTTATGCACCCTACCAGAATGCTCCTCAATTTATAAAGCAAACCCTAATGGATATGAACAACTTGATATCTTCCTGCACTATAATAGTTGGAGATTTTAACACACCTTTGAAAGTTTTGGATAGATCCTCCAAGAAGAAACCAAACAAAGAAATATTAGACTTAA
>CAUYQV010082210.1:0-46951 GCA_963574575.1 Galagoides demidoff
GAAAAACTTCCTGAAACTTTTATTTCTCTTGGTTATTCTATATTCTATTCTATATTCTTTTTTATTTATTTATTTGTTTTGAGATAGAGTCTCACTATGTCACCCTGGGTAGAGTGCTGTGGCGTCACAGCTCACAGCAACATCAAACTCTTGGGCTTAAGTGATTCTCTTGCCTCAGCCTCCCAAGTAGCTGGGACAGCAGGCGCTTGCCTCAACACCCAACTATTTTTTTGATTATAGCTGCCATTATTGTTTGGCAGGCCCAGGCTGGATTCAAACCCACCAGCTCCGATGTATGTGGCCGGCGCCATAGCTGCTCAGCTATAGGCGCTGCACTTCTATTCTATATTCTCTATATTCTGTTCTATAGACTCTTGGTTATACAATAATTAGTCCTCAGCAAATGAGTCATGACAAAGATTTCAAGTAAGAGAGAAAAAGTAACGTATTTGAAGAAAAATTTCCACATAGAATCTAAATGCATTTCATAAGCACCCAGTCATGCTCTCAGAGGACAATAAGTGATCACCTTTCAATCCTGATATGTTATCTTCTGAGATGGAAGGTAAACAGAAGCATGCTGTGGATGGACGCTCTTTAATCTACGCTATGTTGATACCTATGAAATTACTAGGTTTATTCCTTTTAAAAGATAGGATGAAATGCCATTTTGAAGTGAAGGATACATTTTAAGCAGAGTGAACTCTAGTTTATATAGTGTAATGATCTTGCCATGCAGAAGTAGTTTGGGGCAGGTGGTTCTAGGATCACATTTGCTCATTGCCTGGCTTTGCACAAAGGTGCTCTCCCACCCTTAGCTAAGGCCCTACGCCTCGCATGTCATATTAGCCCTCACCTTTGAAACTGATGAGGTCCAATTATGTAGCTACTATCTACCTCAATAGGATTGTGATAAAGATTAAATAAATTAATTCACATAAAGTGCTTATAATCTCACCTGATACAATGATTAGTCCTCAGCAAATATTGACTATTACTGTCTACCAAATACCATAACTGAGACATATCATAAACACCTTTTCTTTGTGTAATTTTTCTCATACCTGTTTCTTCACATTTTCAATGATGCTTACAGAAGTCTAAAGTTAAGGTTTCCTGGGACAAGCTCAGTCCTAACAATCATCTCACCTAGGGTGTTCTTTGAGATTTGTTGTTATCCTCAATCACGCAGTATGGCACAGATTCCCCAACTAGCTGTCTTTCTAAATAGCTATTCTTGCTATTTGTTGCATTTACCTTCAACACTCCAAAAAAATTACATGAATATTTTTTCTCTTTAAGGCTATGCATATTGGTAGGGTCCAAAACTTGATGACCAGGTTAGGATTCAGGAAAACAGTGAAATTTAACTGAGGACACCTCAAGGCTCCCCTAACACGTCTTACTTTACTTTTGTTATTGTCATTTGGTCTAGGACCACTCAGAAGGTGGTTCTGCAGGCAAAGATTTATGTGTTGTTAGCCTTGCAATTTAAGCCACATTATTTAAAAGTGGTAAAAGGAGAAGGTAATTACATTAGTTATAAACGAGACCCACACCAAATTTTGTACCTCCAATGTGTCTTCTACAGATTTATTCAATTGATGAATTTCTTAGACTTTTTCAGAGTGTTGCCTGGTTAGTGTCGCTTGGGGAAAGTGTTGTTTATGTTGGGACATTGTTTTATTTCCTTTAGTAGGTTCGAGATGACATGGTACTGATTTCATCTTTGAAGTTTCAAGAAGCAGAGAGAAGTAGAGGTTAAGATGGATAAAAAATTTACAGCAAGCTTAGGTCTCTGTACAAAAATGGCACAAACAGGGAAACTGTTAAACTCTATATTGCAGACAGTATAGGCTTATATAGATAAATGTTACATGAGGAAGGACGGTCAGGGCCATGTGGGCCAACGGCCTCCTGCAGGGATGAGAGGCGGAGATCCAAACAGATGGAGTGGCTCCTTGGGCTCCCGTGAGACCCACAGCTCAGGACCCTGGACTCTGACTCTCTAAGATTTACAAAATACATGACACCTCCCAAGAATGATTGTTAAAAGTCCACCAATCTAATGGTTTCACTAGTTCTCTTGATCAAAAAGTATTCATGATTTTAAGTTGATTTAGGGGGAGTTCTTAATATATTTAGTTCTCTACGTTGAAAGCACTTCAAAAGTAGGATTGAGATTTCCTTTTGCACAAATTACACCAAGGAATTAATTCAAATGAAATTGCAAGTATTTATTGAACGTTAATTCTGTGCCTGAGCTAACAGTGGTGACATCACTGACCCGTGAGCACAGCGTATTCTGATAGAACAGTGGGCTCCAGAGCTCAGGGGCTCATACTGGGGTTGGGCTATAGTTTAGCCGATGACTTATGGATCATATTATTTGGTTTTATCAAAACTAGCCCTTATTAAATTCAACAAGTGGCTTAAAAACCTTTCAACAAAGAAATGAAAGATTGCAGATAATACTAACATTGCAAGCCCACGAGAATAATGAGAGCCACCCCAACACTTCTCTTATTCTCAGAATGAACTCTGTGTTGGGTACGTAAGAGGTGAAAGTAATGTAAATTTCTTTAGATGTAACAAAAAAAATAAGGGAAAAAGGGAAATTGACAGCTTGGAAAATGGGTTTACATTTGCTCTTGTCACTGATGAGCCTTGCAAAAAGTGTCAAATGTTCCTTGAAACATTAGCCAAAGGTAACATGAAGCCATCAGGACAGGCAAGCTACGTGGGTCGTCAAAATGTGAAAACAAATTTTAGAATTCTTACAGTTGTATTCAGAGTTATGATATGTAAGGCCATATTTCCTAAACGTAATGATAAAAAGTGAGAAGCCTCTCTTAGGGTTTTTTACATTATAGCAAAAAAGTAAAAGCCTCAGGCTTTTGGCAAAGCAATTGTTCCTCCTACTTCCTGTGGCAGTAAACTATTGCTAAAATAATTCATGGAAAACCACAGAGGACGAATTAAAATGTGCTCCTTTATCAGCAAATACTGTTAACTGCACAGAAAACATCACTGAAAATTTGATGAAATAAGTACTAAAAAATTACACAGTTGAGTGAAATTAAAGGTGTTTAATATTCTCAACTTATAGTACTTTTTAGAAACTAATAGCTAATATTTGCTGAGAACTCACTATGTCACGGAAGGTAGTAAGCACTTCATGTGAATTAATTTAGTTATCCTTTAAAATAATCCCATGAGATACTATTATTCCTATCTTATGTATGAGGATACATTCCCATGAGATACTATTATCCCCATCTTATGTATGTATGTGTGTATTTTAAAGACAGTGTTTTGTTCTTTCGCCTGGGCTAGAGTGCAATGGTATCATCATGGCTCACAGCAACCTCAAGCTCCTGGGCTCAAGAGATCCATTTGCCTCAGCCTCCCAAGTAGCTGGAACTATAGGCGCCCACCACAATACCTGGCTACTTTTTCTATTTTGTGTAGAGCCGAGGTTTCATTCTTGCTCAGGCTGGTCTTGAACTCCTGAGCTCAAGTGATCATCCTGCTTCAGCCTCTCAGAGTGCTAGGATTACAGGCTCTAGCCACTGCACTTGGCCCTCATTTTATTTATTTATAGACAGAGTGAGATTTGGTCTATAAAGTGCTGTGTCAAAAAAATAATAAAGTGGGTAGCACCTGTGGCTTAAAGGAGTAGGGCGTTGGCCCCATATGCCGGAGGTGGCGAGTTCAAACCCAGCCCCAGCCAAAAAAAAAAATAATAAAGTGCTGTGGCATCATATCTCATGGCAACCTCAAACTTTGGACTTGAGCAATCCCCTTGGCTTAGCCTCTGAGCAAGTAGCACTACAGGCATGCACCACTATGCCCAGCTAGTTTTTCTATTTTTAGTAGAGACAGGGTCTCACTCTTCTTTGACTGGTCTTGAATTCCTGAGCTCAAGCAATCCACCCACCTCAGCCCCTCAGAGTGGTAGGATTACAGGTGTGAACGTCTGTGCCTGGCCCCCATTTATTTTTTGAAGATAAAGAAACCAACACATTTCTTCTGAGTGAAGGGCACATTTACAGCTTTGCTTAAAATGTACAAAAAACAAATTATGTAACCAAAATGTGTGTACCCCTGTAATATTCTAAAATTTTGAAAAAGAGAGACCAGTGCACAGAGAGGTTAAGTAATGAGCTAAAAGGTCACACAGCTTATAGTATTGGAGCCAATAAAGAGTCAACAAAACACCTATTTTGTCTTTAGTGCCAGTAATCTTAGCTACTATCATAAATGCATCTCTGTTTCATTAGCAGAATGAATACAGAACTACAATTCTTTTTCATAAGCCAATAAAGGAAAACTATCGGAGAAGAAATTTTCTCAGTGAAAATTCTCAGAAGTCAGAAATGACTTCTTTACATATTAAAAAAAGGATATATGGGTGGCGCCCATAGCTCAGTGGGTAGGGTACTGGCCACATACACCGAGTCTGCCAGGTTCGAACCCAGCTTTGGCCTGCTAAACAACAATGACAACTGCAACGAAAAAATAGCTAGGCACTGTGGCAGATATCTGTACTCCCCCCTTGGCAGGCAGAAGCAAGAGAATCGCTTAAGCCCAAGAGTTTGAGATTGCTGTGAGCTGTGACAGCACAGCACTCTGCCCAGCGTGACAGCTTGAGACTCTCTCAAAAATAAATAAATAAAGGTTTTATGAAAAAATATTATTTTATATACATATATGTGTGTGTATATATATACCATTGACGGTGGAGCCACTACATTTTCTGGAACATCAGCTGAAAAGGATTCTTGGTTGAGATCACAGAGGGCCTGTTCTACAGTTCACCAAAGCTTTCACAGCAAGGCTGTGTAGCAGAGAACTTGAAGCTGGAATTCCATAAAGTGCCACAGAACATCATTGATATAGTTACTCCTAACAAGACGAAACTGGTCCTCGTACTGGATAGGGAGTAACCATGGAACTATTTGTCCTGTAGATTTTCTACAGTATCTTGAAACAAAGCACTTAAGAGAACAATTAAAGGCTTAGTGCCTGTAGCTCAAGCAGCTAAGGTGCCAGCCTTATAAACCAGAGCTGGCTGGTTCAAATCCAGACCAGGCCTGCCAAACAACAATGATAAGTACAACCAAAAAAAAAAAAAAAATAGCTGGGCGTTGTGGCAGGGGCCTGTAGTCCCAGCTACTTGGGAGGATCAGGCAAGAGAATTACTTAAGCCCAGGAGTTGGAGGTTGCTGTGAGCTGTGACACCACAGCATTCTATCCAGAACAACAGCTTGAGGCTCTGTCTCAAAAAAAAAAAAAAGAATAATTAGCTGCATGTTATTTTTTTTTGTTACATGTTATTCTTTTTTTAAAAGGAAAAGTGTTTAAAAATTTTGACTTATTTTGTGATTATAAATAGATGTCAGTAGTACTCAAAAAAATAAAACAACAAAAATTCATCCCTCTAAATTAAAGGTGACGTTTAAACAATGAATGAGAAAGTAACTACTAATTGTAAGAAATTTACATGTGATGAGAGCAGTTTTAAAATAGATGTTGGGAATGTTTCCATTGTGACAAGATTATATTGTTGAATCAATGCCAATATGTCCCCTATTAAAAAGTCTCATGGTTAGGTGGCTCACATCTGTAATCCTAGCACTATGGGAGGCCAAGGTGGAAGTATTGCTTTAGCTCTGGAGTTAAAGACTAGCCTAAGCAAAAGTGAGACCCCCCGTCTCTCAAAAATGGTCCACCTTGTATGGGAACCTATAGTGCCAGGTACTTGGGAGGCTGAGACAAGAGGATCACTTGAGCCCAAGAATTTGAGGTTGCTGTGAGCTATGATGCCACAGCACTTTACCGAGAGTGACAAAGTGAGATTCTGTCTCAAAACAAACAAACAAAAACAAAAACACATCTCATGCTTACACTCTTAAAAGACTTGCAAACCGCTTTCTAAGGTGTCTTTAAAGATCTCCCAGAGAATTTTTGTCCCTTTTAATCCATTTAAAAAAAATAAAAAATGCAACATCTCGTTAGTTTGCATTTACTGATTACAATCTGGGAAGATAGAAATTTACTGATCTAAGAGAAGGTGATGATTTGGATGTGGTTTGTCCTCTTCCAAACTCATGTTGAAGTTTAACTGCGTCTGTGGTAGTGCTAGGAAGTGGGACCCAGTGGGATGTGTTTGGCCACGGGCGACGGATCTCTTGTGCATTGATGCCATCTCACTGTAGCGAGTTCTTGGTCTCCTGGGACTGGATTAGTTACTGCAGAGTTATAAAGTGGGTGAGCCTCCTTGGTCCTCTCTCCTTGCTCAGCCTCCCTTCCCTTCCACCAGGAGCTGAAGCAGCAGGAGACCCTCACCAGATGGGATGTCCACTCTTGAACTTTCTAGCCTCCGGGATTGTGAGCCAAATAAACCTCTTTTCTTTATAAGTTTAAAAAAAATAGCTGGTCTAATTTAACAAAATTTGTGAATAAATGATGGGTGTAATTAAAAGTAAATATTATTTATAGATATAGCCAAGAAAGTGTTTCTTTCATTTGACACAGATAAAACTGTGAAATATCTGTTTTGTCTATGACAGCTGTCAAAGACCAAGTATCAAAGCATTTTGAACTACAAACCAGATTTTGGAATTGCTTTATCGAATTTGAGCTTTTCAGTTAAAGCAAATGAATGCAAATTAATCGGGCATAATGTCAATTTGTAACACACAGGGGGACTTTTGGGGCTGTGGAACATTAACTGTAAATGTTCACCAGAAAGCTGAAAACGTTGGAGGCAAGTCTCAGTAGACAGGTCAGGACAGGGATGTCTGAGTTTTGCTGTGTATGTGTGTGAAACATTTAGAAAAAAAAATTGAAATGCTTTAATGTATATGAATTTATTTTAGTTTGGTAGTGGTCATTTTAAATAAAATTGAGCATAATTTATGTTGAAAAGCTGAGGGATATTTAAATATGATTACTTAAGATGAAAAGATTACCACAAAAGCAGAACTAACTAGCTAAGATTGTGGTTCAAAAGTTTTAAAATTCAGAGACTGTTCAACTCCTAAGGCCCCTACAGAGGGATTAATCAGTAAGAATTTTTTTTCTAAAAAAAGAAGTCAGTCATGTCCTTTGGTTAATCAATGCCCTATTAATATCTTGGAGACTGTCCAAAGAAGTTGGTTAAGAATGCTGTTGAGTCAGCTTAACCAAGACCCTCAGTGAACCAATCAGTGAATAGATAAGGCAAAGGAGACTTTCTGGAAGACAGTTGATACTTCCCAAAACACATAAACCTAAGTTCAGAAACACTTAAGCATAACAAAGCTAAGAAGTAAGGAATAAATACATAAGAGGAAAGGTTAGGAAGGGATCCTTCCTCATTCGGAAGGAAGAGAACCAGGCCTTCCTTGAAGGTGTGCTCTGTCTGCTCATAAACTTCAGTGTGTTCTATTTGCTTAAAAGAGTTAAACTTTTCTGTTAAAAAAAAAAAAGACTGATGATTACTTACAGTGCAGGAACATTATAACAGGGTTCACTGTCCTGCAAAATTTCATTTTTATAAGTGCAATTTTATTGGCCAAGAGATGACATATAAATTAATGGAACAGAATGGAAAGTCCAGAAAAGGACTCACACAAATGTGCATTTGATCTTTGACAAAGGTACCAAAGCAATTCAGTAGAGAAAGGCTAGTCTTTCAATGAATAGTGTTGGACCAATCAGACATCTTTAAGCAAAATAACGAACTTTGACCTAAACCTCAAACCATACAGAAAAATTGTCTCGAAGTGGACCACAGATCTAATTTTAAGATGTAAAACTATAAAACTTCTAAAAAAAAAATAGGAGAAATCTCTTTAAGTTAAGTAAAGAGTTCTTAGAAATGACACCAAAAGCACAACCTATAGAACAAAAATTTAATTAACCATTCTTCATCAAAATTAAAAGTTTTGTTCTTCCCAAGGTAATGTCACGGGGATGAAAAGACAAGTTCTTGCTGAAAACAACATTTGCCATCATATACCTGACCAAGGATGTTTGTCCTAGATACATGGTTTTAAAACTTCCAGTGCAACAAAGAAAACAAATAACCCAACCACAAAGTGGGCAAAGGACTTAGATACTTCATCAAGACCGGTATAGAATGGTAAATAAGTCCATGAAAACACGTTCAACATCATCAACTATTGTAGTCTGAATGTGGCCCCCAAACATATCTGTGGCTTAGTTCCTGGGATCTGTGAATGTAACTTATATGGCAAAAGTTAGTGTGCAGGTGTGATCTTGAAAGGGTTTGATTACGGTGAATCCTAGTAAGGGAGACTGAGGAAGAAGGTAGGCATTGGAGGTAGGGAGAGATTTGAAAATGCTTCCCTGGCTGGCTTGGAAGATCAAGGAAGGAGTCATAAGCCCAGGAATGCAAAGAATGCCTTAAAGATATGCGGAATGCAATACCTGAAGAATTGGAGATAAAATTATCTATCCAGGTGATATAGTTATAGGAATCTATTTAAAGAGACCTGCTTTATAATTAGTTCCTGGAAGATGGATGGAGAGAATCAGCCACATTTTGAACACGACTAGATTAGCACTTCCTGGAGTGGGATCCTTGATACAACTGAACTTGACAGCCCAGTAAAAACTGAGTTCCTGGTACATTTAGTTGGGATAAGCAATACATCCTGGTGTTTAAAAGCTGGATCTGTGATCAGAAAGACATAACTCTGCATTTCTACTATTTACTAGCCTTGTGACTTATGGCAAGTGAATTGCTGTAAACCTAGAGATTTAGTAGCAGGAGAAATATGTCATCTAGCTTCAGCTGAAATGTGAATGCAGCGTAGGGGTAGGCTAGGAGCTCTTCTCTGCTTTAGATGACACATTTCTGACGATACTTAGGACCTAGAATCTCCATTCACGTTTTTCAGGAAGTGAAATGAACCCCAATGCATTCTTTGCAGAATTGATACTTAAATCCAAATGTCCTGGCTCCCCTTTCTGGGTGTATTATGTCTGAATCACCTGGATTCTCTTTCCTACCTCTCCTGAATTTTTAAAATAATGAATAAGGCTGAAAAGAAAGCTGTGATTCCCCCCCAAAGTAAATTTTTGTCCTTTTTAAAGTACCATAGCCTTTCAGAGTGAAATGAAACTTTCTGCACTCATAAGACCCAGGATACCATGCAAGTCAGTGCCGTGGGAGGTGGTCCTGACTGCCTGGATCAGGGGCTTACTAGGGGAGGAGTGTGAGGAGGCTCTTAGGTAGGTTCACCAGTCTAGAGTTACCTTCTTTTCTCCTGCTGTCTCTGAATCTTGAAGGTCCAGAAGCTCCCTTTTCTCTTTCTTTTTCCTGTGAGCCTACAGCCTGTCTTCAGATTTAGAACTAGGAAGCTGTGGTGGTGAGGACAGTGGGCAGGGTTGGCCTGAGAGAAGACCAGGATTTCTTATCAGTCTGGTTGTGGTTGTCATTGATGTGTTAACTGGCTCTCAGGAGCTTTTGCCCCCAAGACAGAGTCTCTTCCTCTTCCTATGTGGGGCCACTCCCACAAAGTCCCAGGAAGGGCTTCAGGTTGTGAAATGTTCCATTTCTGCCACCCACTTCAATCAAAGCCTGCTTTTTGGAACTGACCTGCTGGACCATGGAGGCCGGGTTCCCTGTGGTCACTTACACTAAGGAAAGCCTTTAGTACGTGCCCCACATTCTGAACTTTCTAATTCCTGAAGATCCCCTACTAATCCCTAGGTTGAAAAGTCAGAGGTTCTAATTGATTTGCGGTGACCTGTCAGCTGTCTTTGGGTTTGTTTGCCTTCCTTAGAAACAAGGTTTCATTTTCTCAGCACTTCCCTCTTACTGAACTGTAGTCACCATAAACGCAGTAGGTTTTGACATGGGAAAGCTTTAGCTGTTCAAACATGCACACCTGCTGACATTCAAATCCACAGACTGTACCACACACCAATGTTTACAGAGTCCTTGACAGGTCTGAAAAAAACGCTATCTTCTTTATCATTTTCAGGGGTAGAACAGAATAATGACTACTTCACCAAGCCTAAATCCCAAAGTGTTGCATTGTCTTTGAAATCATATTTCATTTCTACAAATACAGCCTGGGCCCTGGTTTACATAAAAGGATGTTGACAGTGTAGAGAAAATGAACAGTATTTGGAGAGAAGTGGGATCAGGATCAGTTACACAAGTAAAATGAAGATTGTAGTGTCTTGACACACGACAGCCCAGACCAAGGCAGGAAAGAGTTTGAGAGCAAGGGATAGAGAGGGCAGTACCAGGGTTCCAATTTCAGTTCCACTGCTAACTAAGAGTGGGACTTTGGGAAGCATCATTGAATCTTCTTAACAAGATCTATGTTTTTCAGGTTCACCAAGACATGAGAATCACCAGGAGAGACTGTTCAAAAAACACATTTGTAGCTGTCAGCCCACCCATACTGAATTAATTGGACTCTCAAGGGCAGGAATGTGCAAAAATCACACACACACATGCACACCCAGAGGCATCCTGTGTGATTTTTTTTTTTTTTTTTTGGAGACAGAGTCTCCCCTTGTTGCCCTCAGTGGAGTGCTATGTCATCACAGCTCACAGCAACTCCAAACTTTTGGGCTTAAGCCATTCTCTTGCCTCAGCCTCCCAAGTAGCTGGGGTTACAGGTGCCGACTACAATGCCTGGCTACTTTTTTGTTGCAGTGGTCATTGTTGTTTAGCTGGCCCAGGCTGGTTTTGAACCTGCCAGGCTTGGTATATGTGGTTGTCGCTATAACCATTGTGCTACAGGTGCCGAGCCTCCTGTGTGATTCTTTTGAACAAACAATCTGGGGAAAGACCTAGGAAATGTCTGGAGTCTTCCAGTTCTAAGAGGTTGTGCTAAACCCTGGATGCTATGATTTGCCCTTGGATGGGCAAAATCTGAACATAAAATGTATTAATCATTCATACTTTGACATAGTATTTTTGTAATTATTCTGTATTTTGGGGGGGGAAGTTAATGCTTATGAGTTGTGTTTTATGGATTTAAGTATTCTCCAAATTTTCCTTTCTTCTCTAATATATTGACTAATATCTGGATTATCTAGTTCATGGTGCCATATTGAGGATAAATAAGATCTAGATGTGAAAATGTGTTATTATTATTATTGCCATTGGTAAAATAACACCATAGGATAGGCTCTTTTATAAAATTGATAGATCTGTTCATTTTAACCGGATAAATAAATAAAACACAATTATTTGTTCATTAATTTATTGACTTATTCAAAATTTTGACTACCTATTATGAACAAAGAATTCTACCCTGTTCTAGGATGAGAAATATTAAAATGTTTAGAGTGCCTTTCCTTTCTCCTTTTTTTTTTTTGAATGTGGAAACTTCCTATTTAGTGATACTTTTAAATAGCTAAAATGTTCTATTGATCTCACCAAATGTATCAATGTATTAGAACATTAATAATACATGCTAGACATGTTTATTCAGTTTATAGGGAATGCATGATCCCTGTGTCAAAGAAGACACCTGGCAGTCAATCTTCAGGCCTGTAGTAAGCAGTCTGTGGCCTATAATTAATAGCTATGGGTGGAGGGTACCTTTTCTTAGGGTCTTCCTTTTCTTCATGATTCACTAATGCATTAGAGATGACTTATACCCACGTTCTGGTCCCTGGGTTCAAATCTCCACAGTCACACATCCTGTATGGTGAAACCCCGATTGTGGGAACAAGCAATGGCAAACGACATATATGCAGTCCTCCACAATTAATCAAATACTTTCACATTTATAATTTCCTTTCCTTTCCTCAATAATCCCCAGAGAGAGGCAGAGGAGATGCTGTGAGATGTCCAGAGAAGCTGGAGGGCCAGGACTAGAAAGGAAGCCCTTCGCTCTTGTCAGGGCCCTCCCACTTCTCCCAAGATGCCTCTGGGATTCTACAACAGGAGTGGCGATGGAGGGTAGACCCCCCACATGGCTGTGCAGAGAGAGGGCTCGTGTTATCACAGAGATAAGGGAAGAGTGATTTGAGCTAGTGCCCTTAGACCAGTGGTTCTCAACCTTCCTAATGCTGCAACCCTTTAATACGTTCCTCATGTTGTGGTGACCCATAACCAGTTGGGGGGTCACCACAACATGAGGAACTATATTAAAGGGTCACGACATTAGGAACATTGAGAACCACTGCCTTAGACGGTTGTGCTGGCACCTTTTCAAACTCTCATGATCTTACAGTTCTCCCTGCCTCTTGTATCTGTATTCCAGCGTATTCTCTAAAGTGAAGTTAATGTTTTCTGACTCTAGAATATAATTCCCAAGTAAGAGGATGTTAATTTATCATTTATTTATTTATTTATTTATTTGCAATTTTTGGCTGGGGCTGGTTTTGAACCTGCCACCTGCAGTATATGGGGCCGGCATCCTATTCCTTTGAGCCACAGGTGCCACCCCTAATCTATCATTTTTTTAAACCTCTAATGTGTCTAATAATAGACACATTTATTAAGTCCCATTAAGGTATTCAGGTTAAATATTAAAGCAAAATACAGTAAGCCCAGCAGGGAAGCTGTTAGAATTCTCTTTCATTCCCTATTCACCCCAGTGATTCCATCATTTTTTAAAGGCAGAGTGGCAGAGCCTCCTCACCACCTTCCTCAGGTCTCTCCTGACCAAGGAAACTAATCTGACTGCAGGGATTGAAACCATTCCCTGGAGTCATCTTGTGTCAAAGGCAAGTTCTATGTCACGTCTGCCAGTAATAAGGAGTGAGTTTGCAAAGAAGGGACCAGGTTCCCAAGCAGATGTTGATGTTGGGTGTCATAGTGGGTGGGTGGCCATCCCCTAGAATAGGAATTGACCCTGGATATAGGGTCAGGGTAGCACACTTAGTTTCTATATAGGAACTAAGAAATCCAGTGAAGCCCATTACCTGGATTTAGCAAATAAAAATGTGGAGCTCCCAGGTAGATTTAAATTTCAGATATATAGAAAATAAATTTTTAGTGAAATTATGGCCCATGCATACATATGGGATTCAAATTTAACTGGGCATCCTGAAGGTTATGTGGCAAAGCCAACAGGGTCTAAATATTTCAGAACTTTCACTAGAGAACATTTCAGTTTTTTCTCTTCCCCTTAAGACCTTCCTTTGGTTACCATCTCCCATGTCATCACCCCGAAGGCTCTAGTCATAAAGTGAGGCTAGAGAGGGAGGGGTCCATTTCCAAAATGATAACGGTATTTTCAGTTCCAATTTACATAGTCAAAATGTGAGTGGTTTTTTTTAAACCTTAAAAGACATTTTATAGATAAGAGTAAAAAGTACCTTTTCTCTTCAAATAGTTCACTTTTCATAATTTGGCAATGCTTATTTCTTACAGCTTGTGGAGAAGATGATTCACAAAATTAACTGTGAAGATCTACAGTAACTCTTTATTCTCTACACAATTGCCCTGATTGAAAACATAAAACCAGGAATTAAAGATAATTTTTGATGGTGTTGCCTGTCACGGGGAAGTATTTTGTCTAAATCAGGGAAAGTATTGAAAACATATAGTTTGGTTTCTTTCTTCCCACTCAGGTCCTGCACCCTTCTTAATTTTCTCCCATGGAAATAGTATCTTTAGGATCAATTTGGAAGGAACAAATCACGAACAACTGGCAGTGGATGCTGGCGCCTCAGTGATCATGGATTTTCACTACAATAAGGAAAGAATCTATTGGGTGGATTTAGAGAGACAACTTTTGCAAAGAGTTTTTCTGAATGGGTCAAGACAAGAGGTAAAGTACCCTTACCCATGGTATGTAAGGAATTTTTGCACAGGCTAACATATCTAGTATATTGAATTCTTATATAGAAAAATGAAAATTCCATTCCAGTTCAAATGTGTGTCTGCCAAATGTAAGTACTTATTTAATCTGCATCTGTGGTAATATATTATTGAATAGGCCCACAAATTGTTATTCAGAAGCTCTAAAAGGAGAAAGGGAGGACATGAATGTAATTTTTAAAATATTTAAATTTATTAACTCAGATCACTATTTCATAATTAACACAGATTATGCCAATGGTTGGGGTTATTTATTTATTTATTTATTTTTTGAGACAGAGTCTCACTTTTTTTTTTTGAGACAGAGTCTCAAGCTGTCGCCCTGGGTAGAGTGCCGTGGCATCACAGCTGACAATTTTGAGACATAGTCTCACTCCATTGCCCTCAGTAGAGTGCTATGACATCACAGCTCACAGCAACCTCAAACTGAGGGCTCCAGTGATCCTCCTGACTCAGCCTCCTGAGTAGCTGGGACAATAGACACCCACCACAAAGCCAGGCTATTTTTAGAGATGAGGTCTTGCTCTTGCTTAGGCTGGTCTCCAAATCCTAATCTCAAGCAATCCATCTGTCTCAGCCTCCCGGAGGGCTAAATTACAGGTGTGAGACACCTTGCTGACCTCCAATGACTGTTTTTGATATTTACATGATACCCAGGATTCTCAGCTGAGGGCGTGGTGGGGGATTTGGTCCCTCAGGGGACATCTGACAATTTCTGGAAACATTTTTGGTTGTCTAACTAGGTAGGTAGGAGGGCGGTGAAACCACTGGCATCTAGCGGTGAGGGGATGCTGGTAAACATCTTAGAATATGCAGGACAGTGCCACAATAAAGAATTATCCATTCCAAAATCTCAACAGTGCTGAGAGTGAGAAACACTATTTATACATATAAAAGCCTCTGTTAGAGGGTGGGGCCTGTGGCTCAGTGAGTAGGGCGCCAGCCCCATATACCGAAGGTGGGGGTTTGAGCCCAGCCCCAGCTAAACGCAGCAGCAATAACAACAAAAAGTAGTCGGGCATTGTGGTGGGCACTTGTAGTACCAGCTACGGGAGGCTGAGGCAAGAGAATCACCTAAACCCAAGAGCTGGAGATGTTGCTGTGAGCTGTGATGTCACAGCACTCTACCAAGGGCGACAAAGTAAGACTCTGTCGCAAAAAGAAAAAAAAAAGCCTCGTTTTGTCACATGACCTGTAGGAATAAAAAAAATTTTCCCTTTTATTCTCAAGGTGTTTGCACTCTAGAAAAAAAAAATAAAGCAGACCACAGATCTAATGTATTTTACTTCAAGTTGATACAAAAGATCCTTAATCTTTGTTCTTAGCTGTAGAATACTTAATGAGTCCCGGGAGAAATGTTCTCTCAACTCTTTGGAGATGGATTACAAAGTGCACGTGACTAGAGAAACTTCAAGTATTTATTCCCAACACAAAGTGCACACTGTTTTTTTTTTTTTCTTATTTTTCAACCCAAACTTTCTCTCTCCAATTATTCTTAAAAGCTTCAATTAGGGGCTAATCTGTTTTATCACAACTCTAATACTTGCTAATCTCACTTTTAACAAGGATGGCTGCTCACTACTCTCTACCCCTCTGGTAGTTTCAAAATCTTGAGTCTAGGAATTTGGAGGGTTTCTTGTCACAGAACAAGAAAAAAACTTCAAATGTTATAATGTTCCATCAAGTCATTAGGAAAGTTTCATCCTGATCCCAAAAATTTCACTGTTAATATTTCTTTGGGTTAAAACATTGTGAAGGACAGCTGCTAAAACGCAATTGACCTAGCTGAGTCAATGTATGATTATATTAGCAACTGAGAAAATGGGTTGGCTAGATTTCTTTGTGTGAGTTGAGGGACTAGCACAGGCTCATGAGATCATGCCATCTCAGCTCAACTCCAAGTTCAGGAGTGTGGCCGTGGGCAGCTGGAACTCTGCCATGGTGGAAATATTTACCCCACAGAAATCTGCAATGGTACAAATCAGGGCTTCTGCCCACCTTGTAACATTCCATCCTTTAAGAAGATCAGTTTACCTGTTCATTATTGGAGTTAGGAGATAATGAGTGGCGGTTTTATCATGAGACGCCACTCAGCCAGGGTGCATAAACGGAAGCCCTATCTCTCTGGTCAGGGGATGAGGGCACAGAGGACTGCAGAAGGGATGGAGGAGAAAGGGCCAGAAAAAAGGGGGGATTCTGACAGGTAATTCACCAAACCCATGGCTTTACGCTCATACTCCAAGGGGATCTTGGAGAAGAGGCAGCAAAGCTTGAAATTAAGATCTATCGAGGATCTGGAAAATTCCATTAGCAAATGGGATCGAATAAATTGTCCTTAAGATAGCATCAAAATTCCACTCTTAACGATAGTTGAAATTATTAATGCATTATGGTCATATTACCTGATAAGAATGTGTTTGATGGCATTAATACAATATGCCTAATTTCAAAGATGTATAGGATAATCTTCATTTTCAAGGCTGTGAGGTACATAGAATGCCCAGATATATTTGATTGTGGGGTAGGCTCAGGGGTGAAACAAAGGCACCATATTGCAACTATTTTATCATTTCAATAATTTTGGGAATGGGTAGAAGTGACAAATATTTAAAAGAACAGACTTTTATACATAATGATAAAATAACTTTGTTGTGAATAAGGAATTATTAATAACTTTGAAATTAATAAAAATTAATTTAAAGTTTATTTTAAAAGTTATTATTAAAATTATTAATAACTTTGAAATTTGATTTTTCAGAGAGTGTGCAATATAGAGAAAAATGTTTCTGGAATGGCAATCAATTGGATAAATGAAGAAATTATTTGGTCATATCAACAGGAAGGAATCATTACAGTAACAGATATGAAAGGAAATAATTCCCGTGTTCTTTTAAGTGCCTTAAAATATCCTGCGAATATAGCAGTTGATCCAGTAGAAAGGTAAATTCTGCTGTATTCAGACAAGGAAATATGTTTCTAAATCTAATGAAGAGTCATAGAATTATTACATTTCAAACTTAAAGGGACCTTCTCATTGAGACAAAGGCCATCTTGTACCACATGCAAATACCATTTTCAACAGGACAGTTGCCTGGATTTGGACTGAGGCAGGCTCCCTCCACAAACACTGCTAACTATCAGGGTTTTCTGCTATAGAAACATAATTCTCCTTCTAACTTGACATCACATGTAATTTCTGTAATGAGGCAATATGTACTTGTTGAATTAAATTTTCATTCAAAGTAGTACTGCTCATTCTGTGCAGGAGCTAGGGGCTGCTGAAACATTGAAAGAGCTGGGCGTTTTGATGACTATACATTCAACTACATGTTTGCTCTCAGGTTCATATTCTGGTCTTCAGAGCAGGCCGGCAGCCTTCACAGAGCAGATCTCAATGGCGTGGAAGTGAGGACTCTGTTGGAGACGTCACAGAAAATAACAGCTATGTCACTGGATGTGCTTGATAAGCGGCTCTTTTGGATTCATTACGACAGAGAAGGAAGCAGTTCTCATATTTATTCCTGTGATTATGATGGAGGTTCTGTCCATCTTAGCAAATATCAAACACAGTAAGTTTTGCTTTGGGTATAAAACAAAATAATTACCATTTGAAGTTCGTGAGATAGATTAATTTTACTTTTATCACCTAAACTGGGGTAGTTCAAGCACCAACTTTACAATTTATTAGAAGAATGACTTTGGGTCATAACTTCTCTTATCCTGTTTCCTTTAATGTGAAGATTATCACGGTACCTATTTGTTAGGATTGTTGTGAAGACAAGGTAAATAAATGCAAATAAAAATAATCAACAGAATCTTTGGCATCTAATTCTTGGAATGTCAAATGTTTTGTGAAGCACCTATCTTACATTTGACTTGCTGTCATGCCAGGAACTGACTGTCCAGCTTGTGGCAAGAGACAGAAATTTGTCACAAGAAACCCACTCTTACCCTGTTTTCATCACACTTATGTGATGACTAACAGAATAAAGGCAGTGGATCTGGTGCTAGAAATTATATCCTAGTTCAGATTATAAGGACACAAAATTATAAACTTAATATACTTTTTTAATGCTAAATAAGAAACAATTGAAAAGGTAAGTGATTAAAATTCAAACAATCCCTGTAATCCTAGCACTCTGGGGGACCCAGGTGGGAGGATCCCTTAAGCCCAGGAGTTTGAGAGCAGCCTGAGCCAAGAGTGAGACCCTGTCTCTGCTAAAAATAGAAATATTAGCCAGGCATCATGGTGGGTGCTTGAAGTTCCAGTTACTGGGGAGGCTGAGGCAGGAGCATCACTTGAGTCCAGGAGTCCAAGGTTGCTGTGAGCTAGGCTGAGGGCACTGCACTCTATCCTGGGCAACAGAATGAGACTCTGTGTCAAAACAAACAAACACAAAATTGAAATAAAGTGAAATTTTAAAAAGCCAAGGAACAAATGTCCTCCCTGGTTGTTTTTTAGGCACAACATGTTTGCAATGTCCCTTTTTGGTGACCGCATCTTCTATTCAACACGGAAAACAAAGATAATTTGGATAGCCAACAAACACACCGGGAGAGAGATGGTTAGAATCAGCCTCAATCCGTCATCTGGACCACCTGGTGAACTTAAATTAGTGCATCCGCTTGTACAGCCCAAGGCCAAGGACAGTGCTCTAGAGTCTGGTGAGTCATCCCTGACCTCACCTGGGGCCTCTGGTACACAGTCCCCACCCAGATCTTTGCTCAAGTCAGACAGTAAAGGGCTGTAGGGGGAAAAATAATTTTTTCTTCAGTCCTCATAAGTTCTTATTTGGAATGAACCCCTGTAACAAATGAGAGATAAGTAAGAGAAAAACAGAAATGTATTAGCATGCACATTTCACGTATACATGGGAGACACCCACAGGATGAGTAGTTCTCAAAGAGGCAGCTTTAAATTACAGCTTACATAGCATCCCCAGCAAGAACGGTAATGAATAGAGAAGGGACAAGACAAAGGAAAAAGACTTGGAGTTTCTACTGGCAACAATTTGGGGGAAGGCAAATAAATGGCCGGTAAAGGCTAGTTGATAAAGCTTGTTAATGTAGGACTTCACTGCTGTTGCCAGGCCATAGGGTCTCAAATTGTTTTCAGCGCCTAACTTTTATTTCCCTGGTGGAGAGGGAAGGTTGGCTACCTATTGTCTTTGTAAATCTATGTCCTGCTTTTTGGCAATTAAAAGAAGGGCAGAGAAACTTTCCTGCATCCACTTCTGAATCATTCAGCTTAACAACCATCCTTTACATTTCAGAGGTAAATTGTTCAGCTCTGCAGTCATCCTTTACATTTTTTGGTCTCACACAGGTTCATCCTTAATCTCTCCCACTGTCTCACCCCTAGTTTCCAATATGCCACCAAATCTTTTCCTTTCACCCTCCCCCCCCCAAAATTCATCCCAGATGTCCAGTTCTCTCTATCACCATAGTCCAAACCATCGGGCATTTCTTGTTTGGCTTATTATAGTTGCCACTCAACTGATCTCTGCCCTCTTTTCCCCTTTAAATGATAAATCTGATCCATTTGCTCCCCTGCTTGAAATCCTTCAAAAGCTTTTCTTTATATTTAGGTTAAAATTCAACATTTTACCAAGCTATCAATATTTGACCAACCTGCTCTAGTGTTCTCTGCCCTCCCTAGATCTGAAACAAGCCTCCTTACACTCCTCCAACATTCCACACTCCTTCCTGCCTTTGGACACTGGAACTCACTCTTCCCTGGCCTGGACTTCTCTTCAGCTCTGAACTAATGCCCTGTCCTCAGATAGGCCTTCTCTGCTCAGCCAATCAAAGTAGGCCCCTTTGCCTCCTATATTTCTCTTGGTCCACCCTGCATTGAATCCATCCCAAAGTGTCATTACATATTAACTTGCTTTCTTTTTTAATTCTCTCGCCCACTTGATTATAAACACCATGCAGGCAGGGACCATGTCCATCTTCCTTGTTTTTTTCACCATCATATACACAGTGGATATTTATAAATAAATGAATTTTAGTAAATTTATAAATAAACAAGTGTTAGTAAAATGAATGAATGATTGAATGTAGGCACACTCCCAAATTTCTACTTCCAAAGGTAGTCTTCTCTGTTTGAATTCTTTAACATATAACTCTTTGGTTTGTTTGTTTGTTTTTTTAATCGTTAGGCTTTTTAAATTTGTTCTAATTGTCAGGCTGCCCAGTATGACATATATGCCACACAAATGACATTACACTAACATCTCACCTTGATGTGAAAGTTTAATTTCAAGATGGTTTTAAAATATATTTAATTTTAGGACAGCGCCTGTGGCTTAAAGGAATAAGGTGCCAGCCCCATATGCCAGAGGTGGCAGGTTCAAACCCAGCCCTGGCCAAAAACTGCAAAAAAAAATTAAAAAAAAATATATATGTATGTATTTAATTTTATCTCCAAATAGTCCTCTGATGTGCAGAAACAGAGATGAGATCAAATTATTTTATCTTCTTCATTCTACCTATTGGATGGCACCAGGGTTTGGTAATGGTGTGGAAAACATTACGCACTGTAGATCCTGCCACAGTGAGCATGTAGGTGTGTGGATACCCGCCTCTTTTCCCCTTTAAATAATAAACCTGATCCTGAAGAGAGTGGTGGGACTGAACAGGAGGATAGGTATGAGCTTGTGGAGGGAGGCTGGAGTCAAGGAGGGATTGATGCTGTCACTTCTGAACCCTCAGACAGGTTTCTTTTTAACTGGTAACTTTTTCTTTTTAACTGAGTAACTGCTTTTTATCTGGTTTCTTTAAAAACCTAGCTAGCAACTAAAATCAAAATCTGTAATGACTATGCTTCCGATGCAATACTATAGAATTGCAAAGGATAAAATAAATTTCAAGAGATGAAGCATTTATTCATGTAAATAACTTTTACAAACTGGTTTAGTTGAACTTGCAAAGCAAATGTTACGGGAAACAATTTAATTGTGGGTTGTAGCACTGCATTAAATAGCAACAACCTAGTGGCCACACTCTAAAGTAGAGGGTGAACGCATCCTGGTCATGAATGCAACATTCTGCCAGACACCTTCCTTGGGAAACTTCCACTTGAGCTACCTTCAAATACAACTCATTATCTGAGTGGTAATGACTTACAACAAAGTTGTAACCAAAACTACAATGAGAATTTACTGAGTCTCATTCATAATCACGATAGATATGTCCACTACCATGATCATTCTCTCTTACATTTACATGTAGCCTCGCAGTTTGCAAAGGGTTTTCATGGGCATTGTCTTATTGGTTTATCACGGCAAGTTGCAAGGGTAGTAATTTCATAATTGAGAAATCTGAACAAATAGAGTGACTTTTCGAGGATTATGCAGCTAGTTAATGATGATTTGGAAAAAATCCCCCATCTTCAATCTCTCAGGGTAGTATTCTTTATATCATAAATACATTCTCTCTTCAGAGTTCCTCACTGTTACTAGCCTCTTTGATAGGAAGTTCAAATAGGATAACTGAAAGCATGAATTTCAGAAAAAGATCTATAATGATTCACTAAAGAACACCTTCAAATAAGGTGGCAAATAATTGAATCTGATTGGGAAGCCACTGCCAGCTGCGGAGCCACAGATAAATCTGGAATCGACAAGTCAAAGGACATTGGAGATTGGCTTTAGTTATTGACCAAAGGATGGGCTTTGTCCAAACACAAAAGACTTTTGATTTCAAGAGCATCGTTACTTGGCCATCATAAATTAGGTTTAAATTGTTTTAGTGTTTTACAGGATAGGACTTCTTTACTTAGGGTTAATGGATCTTTAGGGTGTGTGTGTGTTTTAGGTGAAAATATGCAATATTCCCCCTAGAAAGATGGTATAATTTTCTTCAGGTTCTCAATGTGCCTGACATGCTTCAAATGTAAAGATTTACTTCTCTAGAGGCTGGTTAGCTCCTCCTGGATTTTATACCTGCAATTGCTGCTCCTCTGACCGTATGAACAGTAGTACTTTAGCTTAGAAGGCATTTAGTAACGAAGCTACTTCAATGAAGAGATAACTGAGAGAAATTATGCAACCTGGTTGATAACGTTTTTGTTATAAAATGTAAGTATTTATATGAGTAAGAGTATCAATAAACTTTTTGCAAAGTTCCTAAACTGTCACTTATCAAAGTATGTTCTATAGAATGCTAGTTCTGTGAGAGTTAATGGGATTATTTGGGGGAAAGAAAAAACTTTCAAGATCAAATGATTTAGAAATGTTGGATTCAGCTTGGTGCCTGTGGCTCAAGTGGCTAAGGCGCCAGCCACATACACCTAAGGTGGCAGGTTTGAATCCAGCCCAGGCTTGCCAAACAACAATGCCGGCTGCAACCAAAAAATAGCCAGGTATTGTGGCAGGCACCTGTGGTCCCAGCTACTTGGGAGGCGGAGGCAGGAGACTCGCTTGAGCCCAGGAGTTGGAGATTGCTGTGAGCTGTGATGGCATGGCACTCTACCCAGGGGAATAGCTTGAGGCTCTGTCTCAAAAAAAAAAAAAAAAAAGAAAGAAATGTTGGATTCACTAAAGTTAAATGGTTGTTTTTTTTTCTCAAGTGGAATTTCACAGGACCATTCTACTGATACAAACTGTGACATTTTTCTATTTTATTTCGTATGTGGCAGCCCACAGGACTTTTGAACTATTATTTCTAGCCCAGACCTCTTTTTGGAGCTCTAGACCAATTAAAAAAAAAGCACAATGAATTAATGAGTATCATGGTATGGTGCTGAACTACAGAGAAAATTACTTAAAACACTGGGGATTTATTCGTAATATACAAACAACAGCAACCCTGGTGGAGATTGTTCAACCAAGGCAAGGGTGGAGCCCACAAAGGCAAAGCCAGGAAGCTTCCCAGGGAAGACTGATTTGTTGGTTTAAGCAAGTCCTTGGCTCATGGATTCAGACTGGCTGGTTGTAGAGGAGCTTCACGCTGCTGATGGAGATCCGTGAGCCCTAAATCAAAGGATCAGAGCCACAGTTTTTCCAGCAGGCTGTTTTTCTGGTGATCTGACCAGTCCCTGAAGAACAGGGGCTTTGGTCCTTCCTCTGGGCCACGCCCACTTGCTGTCTGCAGCCTCCTGGGACTGCAGTGCCGCAGTGAATGCACAGGTTCAGCCTCAGCAAAGATATCCTTATGAAGGACTAGAAAACAGATTTCATGTGGTGGAGGGTGGGGGGTAGGGAGAAGCCGGCAACTCCTAGATTTCTGCCTTCAGAGATGGAGTGGGTAACTGAGTTAGGGACACCACGGGGAGAGGAGGAGGAAGGAGGGAGGTGAAAGTTGGTAGGTGGGTTAATTTCTTTGAGCCTGAGGCACTTCCAAGAAATCCAAGTAGAATGCTTACGTCTGTACCTGTGCATTCACTGCGGCATCTTTTGTTTACCTGCCCTCTTAAGTTTTCTACTTGGATTTCTTTTTTTTTTTCCAAGTGGCAAAGCATGGCTATTTTTAAGTTAAATAAAATTTGAACATTTTCATCTTTTGTGTCCCTGACAATAGGAGATTTGGCGACATTTAAGTTGACTCAAATTTCTTACATCTTTTATATATATATATATTTTTTTCATGTACACGTTAATGCGTTTATGGGGTACAGATGTAAGCATTCTACTTGGATTTCTTGCAAGTGCCTCAGGCTCAAAGAAATTAACCCACCTACCTACTTTCACCTCCCTCCTTCCTCCTCCTCTCCCCGAGGTGTCCCTAGCCCAGTTACCTACTCCATCTCCCAAGGCAGAAATCTAGGAGTTGCTGGCTTCTCCCCCCACCCCCCACCACATGAAATCAGTTTTCTAGTTCTAATAATCCCATCCCCTGGGATCTAACCAGGGGCCCTCCCCAAGGCCTTCCTGATTACTATCCTAGCCTTCATTTCCTATGCTGCAGGGAGCATAATCCTTCAAAATGAGAACCCAATCATCTCATTCCTTGATTAAAACGTGCTGACAACTCCCGATCACCAGTAATTAAAGTATAATTAAAGTGCAGTCTCATTCCTGGCTCACACAGCCCTCTGCTGGCTCCTCAGCTTCATCTCTGACTCTTGTCCGCCCTACATCCCCGCTGCAGTCACCCTCGGAGATGCACCTTCCTCCCACAAGGCATGCTTGCTCTCTTCTCCAGGCCTGTCAGCACACTGGGGGATTCTCTTCCTCCTTCTCTTCACTGGCTCTTTCCTCGTCCTCTGAGAGCTCCAACGTGAGCGCACCTTCCCCGACCCACCGGGGCGTAAGTCAGCTGTTCTGTGTTTTCAGAGAACAAGTTCTTGGAGAGTATGTTCAAAGAGAATCTCCCCACTTAATGGCCCCTACTCTGCTTTGCCACAATTTCCTAAATTCCTTAGTCCTAGGAGGAAACGGAACACAGCTCTCCATTGTATTCCTAATGCCTAGAGGGCTTTAATGAACAAGAGCTGAAAAAACAAATGAAAAGAGCATCCTTTGTCACTCTCTCCCCTAAACAGTATCATAAGGAACCAAGTTTAAAGATAGACTGGATCTAAATACATGTTGCCTTCCTAATAGAAATATCACACTTATTAGATATGTACAAAATTATGTGCTCTGGACTTCCCCTACATTACCTCACTTAATCTTCATTTACAACAACCCTATGAATTAGGTGTGATAATTAGTATTGTTTTACATATTAAAAATCTGAGGCTTGGAGATGTCACAATAGTTTGTTCAAGATCACACTGTGGTGGAATTGGGATTTGAGCCCAGGTAGACTAATACCATTCTGCTTCCCCAACTATACTCTGGCTATTAGCTATCATTTCATCTTTTAGATGTCTGGTTTGTTTTGGGAAAACCTGTAATTTAGCATATCACTGCCTATCCATGGCCTCCTGGTGGATAAATGCTTCATTTTGCACAGAACATGGGCCAAAACTTGATCTTGCTCTCTTTTTTAAAATTTATTTTTCAACTTCAGAAACTCAGAAAATCTTTCTCTCACTTGTCCCTGGCTGTCTGAAAATAGATCCAGCATTGATCTTCCATTTGGGTTGTCATGGTTGAGTTTATTAGCAGCTCTTCTGGCTACCCTGACACCTATGCTATTATATGAATCTCAGAGTCAGTGTGGGAACTTCTTTGTACAGAATACTAATGGGAATATTTCAAGCTCAGCTTCTGGAGATTTTGCAACTAGTTTATGTCTTGCTGACATTACTTTGCAAAAGGTCCAAATTTTTTTGCTTTTTTCTCTGTGCTTCAAATGTAGATTCCAGTTTTAAGCTTGTAAGAGAGTTTCTAAAGCATTATCTTTGGGAAATGAAGGGTGTCAATAACTAATGCTGTATAAAATGCATTCAGTCTATGCACAAAAATATTGCTGAATTCTATGAAGAGTAATTGCCTCCACCTGGAAATCCTTCCTTCTGGAAGTAATTAGTATAGCTAAAACTGCCAAGGTGGGATTCTGAATCATTTTTATTATTTCATTGCTGGAGTGTCTGCTGTATAACCTTGATTATTTGAAAACCTTTGAGAAAGAATCCTAAAAAGATGAATATTTTTTCATATAATTTTAGATCGTCAATTTATATACATAAAGCTCTGTTATTTTTCATAGAAATCTTAGTAAGGTATGGATTTCTGTATTTCTCTAACATCATTTATAGTTATTGGTGTTTTCTTAGTGAGGAAAGTCACATTTACGTCGGAACAGTTTTGGGACTGGTAGGGTAAAGCTGGGTTTATAACGTAGGTGTGCCCTGACACCAAAAGGCTGCCATTTGAAATGCATTCCTACTCGGAATTGTTCTGTATCATTTTTCGGTCTTCTTCCTTTCAGCGGCTCTCACATCTTGCTGATTTCCCCATACCTGGCTGTGGCCTCTGTTTATTTTCTAATCTGAGACTTTTCTTGCCTTCTGTTTGTTCAGGAAACTAGATTATCAGTCCCATAAAAATTTCCACTTTCTGGATTTTGCAGATGATACTCCCATGGTGGCATTTAACATGTTTCTCTACCCTCTGTATTTCCTATAAATTGGTGGGTTAGTGCTAGAGTCAGATCAGTCAGATTTTTGGCAAGAATGCTTTATGGGAAGCACTGAAGCTGGTCCCCTAAGCTTCCTACTGCACCATGTTAGCAGGTGCAGAGGAGCTGTTCTCATTCCTCCCGTGATGTTCAAGATTAATCAGCAGTTCAGGGGCACCAGCCCAATCCACCCGTGGTAAAATTTCTCATCATTCTGTCACATAATACTTTTAGAAGCTATTGGTTATCATCACCTACAGCTATATTTTTGTTAGAGGTTCAAAGTGATGATATTTTAATTCTGTCATTGCTTATGCATTTATTAGCTGGAATTCTTACATAAAGAACCTTTCTACATCTGATATTTGCTTTCCCCGAGGAGCAGCCTTTATAGAAAAGGTAAATTCAATGCTTGATCCTATCCCTTAATTTGCCTGTTTTCAGAATAAAGAGTTAGTATCTCAGTATCCTCCAAAGGTGACTTTTTAAAAAAGCATCTTTGTAAAATCATGGATTTTAAACAATAGTCGACATGTTTTTATTCACCGTAGTTATGGTTATTTTGATACTTGTATTAATACCATCTTTCTCCAGGGGGAGCCCTGCTTTCGGGCTTCTAGTCTGTGTGGGAGGGGTGACCAATAGGTGGTGACCTGATTTTCCTGGTCATTGACACTGATGGTTTGGAATTCAAGTTTGAGGCTACATCTGGGCTCGGTGTAAAAGAAACGCTGGAATCATGTAGTCACTTCTACTGTTAGGGAATGCAGGTGGGATGTGGGGGTAACAGTGGGTGTGGAGGATAGATACCCAGGATTTTCCATCTTCATTCTATGGGCTGGCCAAACTGTCAGAAACAGAAATTAGAAAAGACTGTGTGGGCCTGAGGGGCTCTTCCAAGAGTTATGTTTTTTAACTTCTTAGAGGCCATTCAGATGGATAAGGATATCAAGTAGCTGAGTTCTGCCCAAGAGATTTTTTTTTAATGATGATTAGGAATTCAAGTAGTACAAAATGGCCATTTTTGTATTATTTGTATTTTCTTCCTTGCATATCTATTAATGGATAAGAATAAATTTCTACACTGTGCATTTGAGAAGTTTTTTGAAGAAGTTGAGGCAGTCAGTTGTTGAGAGCTTACTAATGAGAAAGACAATAAACAAAGGAAACAAAAATATAACTGTGGATTTTTATAGAATTTTCACCAAACCCACTATTATAGTTTATCTATGTGTGTACATACACACACAGGTCCTTCTATGTACACACACATAAGTGTACACAGAGTTTTATGTGTATGGTAAGAGAAGGTCTACAATCAGAAGGCCTGGGATGGTGGTGTAGTTTTACCCCTTATTACATATGTGATCCTGTGACTCAGTGGGAATGGCGCCAGCCCCATATACCGAGGATGGTGGGTTCGAATCTGGCCCCAGCCAAACTGCAACAAAAAAATAGCTGGGCGTTGTGGTGGGCACCTATAGTCCCAGCTACTCCGGAGGCTGAGGCAAGAGAATCACCTAAGCCTAGGAGTTGGAGGTTGCTGTGAGCTGTGACGCCATAGCACTCTACCCAGGGTGATTAAAAAAAAAAAGGAAGAGACCAGAAAAGCTTTGTTGGTGAGGTGAGTGTTACACAGAATTTGAGGTAGAAAAAGATGTGTCCAGAGGTAAAGAGCATGATAGGGAATCCCATGTGCATTGTTTCAGAACTGGGCCAGGGTAAATCTGTAGAATCACATGGCCTTAGTAAAGCTCATGAGAGCCTGTGTGTTGGTTATTCAGGCAGTTACAGAAGGTGCAGTTGGTGGTGGACGTTAAACTCTGTTAAACTCCGTGATTAGGAGCTTTAATGATCTCACAGGTAATTAAGCCCCACTGCTCAGCGCTGAGAAGTGGTGTTATCTGAGGTCAGCAGCAGCATTCTGAGTGCTCGCTTTGGCCTATTTCGAAGCTAAAGAACGGCAGAAGATTAAGGAGATTAAACAAAAATATAACCCTCAATCCTCTGTGTTTTGCCACTTCCTAAAATGACCTTTTAAAGTGTTTAGTGTCTGGATTCAGGTCACATCATCAGTACAACCAAGCATAGAATAATGATTACTTTGCAACCTCTATTCATTACTGAAGACTGATGTATATTGTTAGTAAGTGTCGTTAAGCCATCATCACCAGGGTATACTGGGGAGAGCGCTAGGCTAGCATGTGACCATTTTTTGAGTTCTAACTGTAAGGTCGACTAGAAATTCAGGGAAAAAACAAAGGAATTAGGTTGCCGGCGACACAGCAGGTTTTCGGTGCATGTAATCCAGGCATTTGCTTTTAGAGGGTTGTAAATGCACAGTAGCAGGTGCTGTTGGAACTGTGATGTGAACAGGGGACAAGGGGACAAGCCTTATCCTCAGCTTATCAATTAATGTGATGATGACAATGGTGATTGATGATGATAAGAACACCCTATCTCACGGATGAGAGATAGGAGAGGGTACAGGGAAAGAAAAAATAACATCGTGTCTATGTAGTTTGATTCTCTGTTACTATATAATAAGCAGTAATGAAGGGTTGAGCTTTTTAATTTCTTAAACAGATATTTCATTTTCAGAATTCATGTGCTTCTTTTGATAAAAGTCAGTCAGAATGAAAAGTAGGATTTAGTATTCGCAACCTAAAGAATTAAGACGCCCCATCTTGAGAGGTATGGTAGAAGTGACGAATGGGTCCCCGAACACCGCGGAAGGCGGCTATGGCTAAGTTGATCCCGAGCAGCGCCACCGCCGCCGCGGAGAGAGACACAGTCCTGCTGACGTCGTAGCAGGGAGATAACGCTTCTTAAGGGATCAAGCACTATTCTCTGCCAAAACACAACTCCACTGCAAATAACTCACCTTCTCTTTCAGAGCAGAAACTTTGCAAATTGAGGAAAGGAAACTGCATGGGCGGCGCGTGCGGCCGAGACCCCCAATCCCCCTTGTGCGCGTGCGCGGAGGGGTACGCGGTGAGCCCGGACGGCCTGGCCTGCGAAGGTAACGGGACGCCGCCCGCGGCCGGGACAGCGCGGCGGGGCGGGTAGCCGGACTGGGGGCCTCGCGGAACCTCAGCGGGAAACCGGCTTCAAGTCCACCTGCTCCTTCCCCGCCCGCCCAGCACTTTTATTTTCTTCTTCTGTTTTTAAGGCCGTTAGGAACTTTCTGGTCTTCATAGCTTGCGTTTCTAGATCATTCTCAGAGGCTGCTGGGGGATTGCTCTGAGGCTGAGATTCTCAGAATGACTAAATGGACCTCTGTGCATTTGTGTGCAAAGTATCAATATGCAAAAATGTTAAGGGAGTGTTTCCAGAACTATCGAAAGATTCCCAAAGAGTAGGCAACTCTGGATATCTCATCCCATAAAGACTGGCAGGAAGCTTGGGAAACTGAACCAACCAGGCTGGTTACCTGGGGTTCTTCCTAGAGGTTTTAGTCCCCGTTGAATAAACCCAGGAGGAACACTGTGTCCTTTCGCCTGGGAGGTGCAGTGATCAGTGATGAAAAACTCCATTGGCTGCGGCACACAGTCGGTAGAATTAGTTGGGGTGAGATGTCTGCTAAATCTAGCATCTGCCTGTTAATTACTGCCCCGTGCGCGTGTGGGACCAGGGGGTGAAAGTCCTGGCGGAGGAACAGCGAGCTGGAAGGCTTTCACATACAGCTGCTGGGAATGTCCTCACATGTAGGGAAAAGGCTTTGGTCAGTCCCCAAGGGTGCAGAGCAGAAAAAGTCCTAAGCTTGTGCAGAGCTTTTAAGTCCTAACATAAATGACAGGTTATCTCTCTTCAGGGGAGATAGTACCGCTTTTCCCCTAAGAGAAGTTCTTGTGTAAATACCCATATTCTAAAGTATAAGCAATGGGGAAATAGAAACGGCTTTCATGATCACTGACCTGACTTCTTTCACCCTTGGCTAGAAGTGGAAAAAACTGTCCCTGGTCAATTACAGCATATATTAGTGAAGATACCCTACTTGGTGTTGACTTACTAGGATATCACAATTTATTTTCAAAAATAACTACCTGTGTTTTTCCTGTTGTCATTGTGCAGATGTCAATGAATGTGCCTTTTGGAATCATGGCTGTACTCTCGGGTGTGAAAACACCCCTGGATCCTACTATTGCACGTGCCCCGTAGGATTTGTTCTGCTTCCCGATGGGAAACGGTGTCATGGTACGTCACAGGAGCAAGTAGTGATTGTATTGTTTTTCTTCATTTTTGGTAATGTTTCTAAGGTGGCTATGACCTAGGTTGGAGGTCCTCAATCAGCAATGTGCATCAGAATAACCTTGGAGATTTGTTTTGTTTTTATTTATTTTGTTTGATTTATTTTTGCAACATAGATGACTGGACTCTAGTCCAAACCTATTAAATCAAAACCTCCAGGACTGAAAACAGTCCTATTTATTTTCCTGTTTCTTTATCTATATTATTATCCATATCATGTATTATATCTAATCATTATCTGTATTATATTTCATATATTTCCAAAGGATGAGCACGTAAAAAAACATAATCATATCTAAAAAATTAACTATAATTCCTTACTATCATTTAATATGCTGTCAGTGTTCAGGTATAACCACAATACCATTATCATACATTAAAAAGTTATCAATAATTCCCTAATAACATCATATATCTATTCAGTTTTTATTTATTTATTTTTTAGAGACAGTCTCACTTTGTCACCCTCAGTAGAGAGCTATGACATCACAGCTCACAGCAACCTCCAGCTCTAGGGCTTAGGCAATTCTCTTGCCTCAGCCTCCCAAGTAGCTGGGACTGCAGGCGCCTGCCACAATGCCCCGCTATTTTTTTGTTGCAGTTTGGTCAGGGCTGGGTTTGAACCTGCCAATCTCAGTATATGGGGCCAGCACCCTACTCACTGGACCACAGGGGCTGCCCAAATATCTATTCAGTTTTAAAATTTCTCCTATTATTCTAAAAAATTTTTCTAAATAGTTAATTTGGTTAAGTATCCAAACAACCTCCATGTGTTGAGTTAACTTGATACATCTAGTTTTTATTCCCTCGATTCCCTCTTTTTTTCCTCTTGAAAATATTTGTTGAAGAAACTATTTTTTGCCTGAAGAGTTTCTCACTTTCTGGATGGTGCTAATCATACCTCTCTAATGTCCCTGTCACTTTTGCAAACTCTCGGTTAGATCTACAGGCTTAATCAGATTCAGCTTTGACATTTTGGGCAAGAATCCTTCATAGGTGTGTTTGTACTTCCATCCAGAGTCACACAGTGTCTGGTTTCTCCTTTCTGTAATGTTAAGAATGATCAGTGTGTTCATCCATTGTAAAGGTCTTCAGTATCCAAGTGGTGATAGCAGCTATTAACAAGCCATCATTTCATTGAGAATTTCAAAGGGTGATAGTCTAGTTCTAATATTTCTTTTTAATTATTAAGTGGCATGCCTTTATAAAGAGAACTTTCTTTCATTATTTAGTTACCTCAAGATATAATTCTTATCCTTAAGGCAAGATAACATTATTTGCCTTTTATTCTCTTTACATCTCTCTCTCTCTCTCTATCTATCTATTTATCAATCACTCACATCATCTCACCCTGTCGCTCTGGGTAGAATGCCATGGTGTAATATCTCACAGAAACCTCAAACTCTTGGGCTCAAGGGATCCTCTTGCCTTAGCCTCCTGAGTAGCTTATAGGTGCTTGTGGATTATAGGTGCCTGTCACAATGCCCAGCTGATTTTTCTTTCTTTTTTTTTTTTTTTTTTTAGTAAAAACAGGGTTTAACTCTTGCTCAGGCTGGTCTGGAACTCTCAAGCAACTCCTCCCTCCCTTGCCTCAGACCATGCCCAGCCTATTTACTTATATTTAGAATAATAGGTTGGTACCTTCTAAAGGTGGTGAATGAGTGTTATTTTTTAATTAAATATTATGAGTTCATGAATTTTAATTTTTTTTCATGTTTCAGCCCATCACAATTGTTATCCTTACTGATGAGCAAATCATCTCTTCCTTGGCCAGTGGAAGTCTCTTCAAATAGGTGTCTGACCCTAGTAGCCTTTGATAGTTCCCTTGTTACTTGGTAGGAAATATTTTCCAGGCTCATCTTGTGCATTTCATATTCTATGGAGGGAACCAGCAATTTCTCAGGAAGCACTGATTCCTTTTAATGAGAAAGTATATTTAGAAAACACAGTCTATTACTGAATTAGTCATTGTTTTTAGGCCTTTGGGGATATAAAAGCTAAGAATGCATTTATTAAAAAGAAAATAAGTGAACCTTTGTTAGTCGACCACCCAAGGGACTATAAAAAACTGGTCAACATACAGAGGTGCTCAATATAAGAAACTAGGTCTGCTGTACTGGTACGTACATGTGGTGCATGTTCAGTCTATGAAAATTAGGTCAACTTAAAGAGGTGGTCATTGTAGGGAGGTGGTCAGCTATGGAGATTCTACTATATATTATGAACTTGTATGTATATTCCCAGTTCAAATTTAGGATCACATATTCAGACACCTTCTGACAGATTTCTTATTGAATCTACAGGCATGGGTAAATAGAAATGAATGTTTAAAATCATGTATGTTATCTAGTCCTGCTTTAAAGATGATGGAAAATAGGATGCGCCTGTGGCTCAGTGGGTAGGGCACCAGCCCTATATGCCAAGGGTGGCTGGTTCAAACCCGGCCCCAGCCAAATTGCAACAAAAAAATAGCTGGTGTTGTGATAGGCACCTGTAGTCCCAGCTACTTGGGAGGCTGAGGCAAGAGAATCACCTAAGCCTAGGAGTTGGAGATTGCCAAGGGCGATGAAGTGAGACTCTGTCTCTACAAAAAAAAAAGATGATGAAAAATAGGTCAGGCTGAATATCATTTGTGCTTCTGAAACATGCATATCAAATGGATGGATGATAATTAATTTATTGGAAATTATCCACTGTTTTTGTGCCTTTCTACAAAACTTGCCCTTTCCTAATACCTCATGGTTTGCCTGTTGGAAAATAGACTAAAGTGACTGATATAGTTAATGATATAGGGCCCACCATGTGCCAAGAATGGCACACATAATCTCATTTCATTTTCAAAACCTCTAGAAATTTTATAGTACATATTTTACCTTTAAATATTTAGTTTACTTGGAATTGATTTTTTTGTGTGGTGTAGAGTAGGGATTTAACTTTTCCCCTAAATCATTACTTGGTTATCTTCCACTTACTGAATGATCTTTCTTTCACATGCTCACTGATTTAAAATAACACCTTACAGTACATATGACATTCTTATGTGTACTTGAGTCTTCTAAAAAATGAGCTTTCTATTCTGTTCTATTATCCTCTGTCTATTCCTGCCCCTATTCCCCACTATTTTAATGATGCACTGTTATCATATATTTTGATAAAGCCTCTCATTTCACCCCTTATACCTAACCACACTCACAAAATGTCATCAGCTTTTTTTTTTAACATGTAATTTGTTTTCCAAATAAACTTGAGAATCATGGGTGAAATTTCATTTAAAACACTTACTTGATAATTAACATTTATGCACCCTACCAGAATGCTCCTCAATTCATAAAGCATACCCTATTGGATATGAACAACTTGATATCTTCCTCCACTATAATAGTTGGAGATTTTAACACCCCTTTGACATATCTCCAAGAAGAAACTAAACAAAGAAATATTAGACTTAAACCTGACCCTATAACAAATGGACTTTACAGACCTCTACAAAACATTTCACCTTAATAAAACTGAATATACACTCTTTTCATCAGCCCATGGGTCATCCTCCAAAATAGATCATATCCTAGGACTCAAGTCTAACCTCAGCAAATTTAAAAGTATAGAAATTATCTTTATATCTTCTTGGACCACCATGGGATAAAAGTTGAACTCAACAGCAATGGGAAATCTCCATACTCAAATAAAGTCATGGAAGCTAAATAATCTTAGGTTGACTGATAGCTGTGTCAAAGATGATATTAAGAAGGAAATCACCAAATTTTTGCAGCTAAATTATAACAAAGACATAAACTATCAAAACCTGTGGGATACTGCAAAGGCAGTCCTAACAGGGAAATTTATAGCATTCGAAGCCTTCTTCAAGAAAACAGAAAGAGAGGAAGCCAACAACTTAGTGAATCATCTCAAGCAACTGGAAAAGGAAGAACATTCAAACCCTAAACCCAGCAGAAGAAAAGAAATAACCAAAATTTGGGCAGAATTAAATGAAATTGAAAACTAAAGTATCATTCAGAAGATCAATAAAACAAAAAGTTGGTTTTTTGAAAATATTAATAAAATTGGTAAACCTTTGACTAACCTAACCAGAAATAGAAAAGTAAAATCTCTAATATCATCTATCAGAAATGATAAAGGAGAAAAACAACAGACACTTTAGAAATTCAAAAAATCCTCAATGATTACTACAAAAATCTCTATTCCCAGAAATATGAAAATCTGAAGGAAATGGACCAATACCTGGAAGCATACCACCTTCCTAGACTCAACCAGAAAGAATTAGAAATCTTGAATAGACCTATATCAACCACTGAAACAGCATCAACAATAGGAAATCTCCCTAAAAAGAAAAGTCCAAGTCTTCACATCTGAATTGTATCAAACCTTTCAAGAGGAACTAGTACCTATATTATACAATGTTTTCCAAAGCATAGAAAAAGAAGGAGTACTTCCCAACATACTCTATGAGGCAAATATCACCCTGATACCCAAACCAGGAAAGGATCCAACAAAGAAAGAAAATTATAGATAAATATCATTAATAAATATCGATGCAAAAATATTCAATAAGATATTAGCAAACAGAATTCAACAACACATCAAAAAAATTATACACCATGATCAAGTTGGTTTTATCAACATATGTAAATCTATAAATATAATACATCACATCAATAAAATGAAAAACAAAGACCATATGATTCTCTCAAAGACCATATGATTGACGCAGAAAAAGCCTTTGATAATATCCAGCATCCTTTCATGATCAGAATTCTTAAGAAAATAGGCATAGAAGGGATATTTCTTAAACTGATAGAGGCCATTTACAGCAAACGCACAGCCAATATCATATTGAATGATGTAAAACTGAAAACATTTCCACTCAGATCAGGAATGAGGCAAGGATGCCCACTGTCTCCACTGCTATTCAACATAGTAATGGAAGTCTTAGCTGTCGCAATCAGGCAAGAGAAGGCAATCAAAGGTAACCAAATAGGGACAGAGGAGATCAAACTCTCACTCTTTGCTGATGACGTGATCCTATACCTGGAAAATCCCAGAGAATTGACTTCAAAACTTTTAGAAGTGATCAAGGAATACAGCAGCATCTCCGGATACAAAATCAATACTTACAAATCAGTAGCTTTTATATATGCCAACAATAGTCAAGCTGAAAAAACAATCAAGGACTTTGTTCCTTTTACAATGGTGCCAAAGAAGATGAAATATCTGAGAATTTACCTAATAAAGGACATGAAAGATCTCTATAAAGAGAACTATGAAACTCTGAGAAAAGAAATAGCCGAAGATGTTAACAAATGGAAAAACATACCATGATCATGGCTGGGTAGAATCAACATTGTTAAAATGTCCATACTATCCAAAGCAATCTATAGATTTAATGTAATCCCTATTAAAGCACCATTGTCATACTTTAAAGAAATTGAAAAAATATTCATTTTATATGGAATCAGAAAAAAACCTTGAATAGCAAATACATTACTCAGAAATAAGAACAAATCAGGAGGTATCACATTACCAGACTTCAGGCTATACTATAAATCTATAGTGATCAAAATGGCATGGTACTGGCACAAAAAGAGAGTGGTAGATTTATGGAACAGAATAGAGAACCAAGAGATGAACCCAGCTGCTTATCATCATTTGCTCTTTGACAAGCCTATCAAAAACATTCAGTGGGGGAAAGACTTTCCTATTTAACAAATGGTGCTGGGTGAATTGGCTGGGGACCTGTAGAAGACTGAAACTGGACCCTCACCTTTCACCATTAACAAAAATTGATTCTCACTGAATAAAATATTTAAACTTAAGACATGAAACTATAAAAATACTTGAAGAGAGTGCAGGGGAAACACTTGAAGAAATTGGCCTGGGAGAATATTTCATGAGGAGGCCCCTCGGACAATTGAAGCAACACCAAAAATACATTACTGGGATCTGATCAAACTAAAAAGCTTTTGCACAGTCAAGAGCACAGTAAGTAAAGCAAACAGACAACCTTCAGAATGGGAGAACATTTTTTGCAGGTTATGCTTCTGACAAAGGTCTGATAATTAGAATCTACAGAGAACTCAAACTAATCAGTAAGAAAAGAATAAATAACCCCATTTCTATGTGGGCAAGAGACTTGAACAGAAACTTCTCTGATGAAGACAGGCACATGGCCTACAAACACGTGAAAAAATGCTCATCATCCTTAATCATCAGAGAAATGCAAATCAAAACCACTTTGAGATATCATCTGACTCCAGTAAGATTAGCCCACATCACAAAATCCTAAAACTACAGATGTTGGCATGGATGTGGAGAGAAGGGAACACTTCTACACTGCTGGTGGGAATGCAACCTAATATGACCTTTTTGGAAAGAAGTTTGGAGAACACTCAAGGAACTAGAAGTAGACCTACCATTCTATCCTGCAATTCCTCTACTAGGTATATACCCAGATGATCAAAAATTATTTTACAACAAAGACATTTGCACCAGAATGTTTATTGCAGCCCGATTCATAATAGCCAAAACATGGAAACAGCCCAAGTGCCCATCAACCCATGAATGGATTACCAAATTGTGGTATATGTACACCATGGAATACTATGCAGCCTAAAAAAAAAAAAGATGGAGACTTCACGTCTTTTATGTTTACCTGGATGGATCTGGAACATATTCTTCTCAGTAAAGTATCTCAAGAATGGAAAAAAAAGTATTCAATGTACTCAATACTACTATGAAATCAATATATAACCACCTACACACTCATATGAATGGCAAAACATAACTATAGTCCAGAAATTAGAAGGGAAGAGGAGAGCGAGAGGAGGGGAGGGGGTATGGGGGGAGGGAGGGTATCTGGGGGACCTCACCTAATGTGCATGATGCAATGGTACATTTCAAAACTATTAAGAAATGAGTATAATTGTGATGGATGCGTTACTTAGTTCAATGTAAACACTTCATATTGTATATTGAAGCAGTACCCTGAACCCCATAAATGCATCAATGTACAAAAATATATAAATAAATAAATAAATAAAAATAAAACTTTTACTTGATATGAAAGAAACTCAGGGGAAATGAGAATAATTTTCCAAATCAGAACTCTATCTAATTCTTTTAGATTAGATTTTTTTCTTTATTTTATGTCTCCATTGCCACAACATTTCATAAATGTTTAATCTTTATGTAACCTATTCTTTTTACAGTATCACTTTTTATTAGAAGCTGATTATAATACATTTTTTCAGGCTTGATTTAACACTAATATCAATGTTGCTCCTCATTAAGAATTTGTTTCCTGTCCGAGCAACGTGTCTGAATGCAGCCACGATTGTGTTCTGACGGCAGATGGCCCCACGTGTTTCTGTCCTGAAGGCTCAGTGCTTGAGACAGATGGAAAAACGTGTAGCGGTGAGTTTATTTATTTACCTTGTTTGTTTGAAAACATACATCTTCCAAGGGACACCTAAAAATTGATCTTATTGCCCAAGAAGAATAGGTTTTCCAATATTACACATTGAAAGATACTTATCCAACAGGTGAGCATATAGATTTAAATTGAGATTTTTTGTTTTGTTCTTAAGACAGCATAGTGTGTGGTTTGAAGTTACATAGCCCTGAGGTAGCATTACCAGTTACTAGCAGTTTGGATTTTGATCTAGTTGCTTTCCATCTCTTGCTGTCTATTTCCACACGTGCAGGAGTACTGATACTTGCTTCCTGGATTAAAGGAGATGGCAGAAACAGATAGTTTAACTTGTTCCTTGCACCTAATAAATACCTCTCTACTTTTATCTGCAGAGGAGACCTAAGCATACAGATGACTCACGATTAGCAGGAGAGTTATATATGATGGCTTTTTGATTTTGTAAAGAAAGCGAAAGAAATCAAGAGGCCAAAAGATGTGAGAGAGGGAAAAAAATGTATTCCTCCGTAGGAGGAGTTAGACAGCTCCAAACTCAACCAATGTGGTTTTCATTCCAACCAGCTGTGAGTGCACTTGTTCTTAAACTCGCTGACAGAACAGGAGGACAAGGGTCCCTGGAATGTGAAGGATTAACACCCAAGATGTTGGATTATAGGGAGAGGGGTACTGTGACATTTTGCCTTTAATCTATGAAAAATAACTTTGATTGTAGCAGTATACATGATTATGTATAGTTCTAAAAATCGGCACGCATTTGGGTCACTCCAGTACTTTAATGACAAATTGTTATATTTTGAATGACATAGCGTCATTACCAAGCAATTGTTTTTTTGTAGGCTGTTCATCACCTGATAATGGTGGATGTGGCCAGCTCTGCATTCCTCTCAGCCCAGTATCCTGGGAATGCGGTTGCTTTCCTGGGTATGACCTTCAACTGGACAAAAAAAGCTGTGCAGCTTCAGGTCAGCATTGTAGTTGTCTGAAAGTGTGACTCTGCTACACAATTGCATGAAAACATTTCATTTAGAAAGATGAAAAGTTGAATTTCTTTTGGCTTCTGAACAGAAAATCTGATTTTGTATTTTGGGAAATGGAAAACAAATCACATTGCAAATATGAATAATATAAATAATAACAACATAAGTAATAATCACGTTTTTGAGGAATATTTATAAATTAATTAACATCTGGCAACAATTTGCTGTAATGTCAAGTATGGTATTTTCAGTATTTGAGAAAGTCATGATCAGAATGGTCTCAGAACACTTTATGGTTAAGAGATATTTAATAAATATTTGTTGATTGGCCTTATTTTTATATCTTCAGTGACTATAACAATCATAATACTTTGACAAATTCTGTCCTTTTCACATCAAAATTTAATATAAAGTTGTTTTTCATCTTCTGATGTTACATCTCTTATAACTTCAGTAGCCTTGGAAATTCTAGATTTATGCCAAATTGATTTACTCCCTTTTGAAGTTTCATTATACTTGTAATCTGGGATAATTTAAAGATGGTCACGTATGGCTGGCCCTAGTGAAACACCAATACTGTTAACTTCTCAGGGCCTTCATTAATAGGGCATAATCTTTGTCCTAAAATTGTCAGGAATCTTGTTATTAACACAAATAATCATGTCTTCCTTTCAGCGCAGGCTGGGGAAATTTTTTGAAGATTCAGACATGAATGTATATAATCTGCTAATATTAATGTTTCAGTATGTGTAAATAGAGGAGATGGACAGCCTGAAGACTTGCATTATTTAACTGTGGTGTTGGTTATTTAGTGCTGACTCTGTGTGTAAGTAATTTGCTTCTAAAAGAGATACCTAGAGAGGGCAGATTCCAGTGATGAAATTCTGGCAATATGTCCGCTCATGGAAGAGGAAGTTCTCTTGCCTATCTTTGCCTGTACCACACTGGTGGGAGAATTAAGAAAATGAGCACTGCAGAAATTGTGCAAGAGGGTTCAGTGAAAGGGGAGGGTTGGAAGAGCTCTTGGGTACAAAGGCTTGTTTTAAATGCAGTCATGTTTGAAATTTGGTTTGACAGGACCACAACCATTTTTGCTGTTTGCCAATTCTCAAGATATTCGACACATGCATTTTGATGGAACAGATTACAGAAGCTTGCTCAGCCAGCAGATGGGAATGGTTTTTGCCCTAGATCATGACCCCGTGGAGAATAAGGTATGGTTTTGTTTCTTGAGCAGATGTGGGTGTGCTTTAAGGACAGAGTAGAGGATTTTATCCTAACAGATGACCTGGCCTACTTGAAAATCCCCCACTAAGCTCCAAATGATTAGCCACAGAACAAGTTAAATATAGACATTGAAGCATCATTTGAGAAATTTTAAGGACTTTCCTGCCGTCATAACCCTAACCTGGTCCTTGCCACGATGTGGCCATTTTACTGAGGGAGATTGTGCCTGATCTTCAGTTCAGTTTCCTCTTTGGAGATGAGAGTGAGAGACTAATACCATGACAAGCATATTGCAAGAATTCCATAACTAGAGTTCTGTGATTTGCTGGTAACGGGAGAAGTGGGGAGTTGGGGTTGGGACATAGGAAATAAGGGTTAGTAATCTGAATTTAATATATGCCATTGAGAAAGAAGATTTAGTGACCTCTTAGCCATGAAAATCAAGGAACGTAAGTTTTAAGGCTTATGTGGGGATGCACCACTCTTAACTTATTTACATAAAAATTTTACGTAAGGTTTATATATATAATTTACAGTTTCTAAGTTATTAACCCAATCAACTGGGCTTTAATTTGGTCTTTAATTTCTTAGTAGTATTTGTGCTAGGCTAGAATGTGCTTGAAATGATGGTAAAGTGTCTTTTGGAGATTAATCACCCACTAATGATAAAATTACAGTTATTAATCCTCTTCCATAATTATTTATTATTGCTACATGGTACATTAATTCCTAGAATTTAAGATTTTGTGCTTTTGTTTCTTCCTGCTTTGAAGCAGTCTGGTAAGTGGCCAAAAGAGACAGAGTGAAACAAATTGATTCTGGATTTAATAGGTTTAGACTGAGAGCCAAATATAACTACTTTAGCAAATTAAAGTTTTGCAGTTAAACACTAGCAAACAATCATTCTTTCTCTTCCCTGAACTGAATCGATATGGTTCCACAGAACAGTTACATCAACAGAATAAAATATTTAATAGAAAAAAAATCAGTCCAAACTAGTTTTATTACCAAACTAGTTTTCTCCTGTACAGTCTGTATTTTTGCAATTAGATGTATAAGGAGATACAGAATGGATTTTAAGTCAGGTGGCTGGGTGTCTCTGATCAATGTTCCCATCTTCTTGCTGTTCAAACTATGGTCTTTGAACTAGCAGTATCAACACCACTGGAGCAACTACAGGCTCTCAAGCTCCACCCCTCACCACTGAATCAGAATCTGTAACTTAACAAGAGTCTTGGGTGATTTACATAGACATTGGAGTTGGAGAAGTAGAATCATAATTAAGTATATTTTAATATAAGTGGCAATATTTGTATTTGTTAAAGATATTCTTTTCTATTTTACCAGAAAAAAAGAATAACCCATTATTTAATGAGTTACCACTTTGTAAATACCAGCATCATTGATTATAGGCTTATGTACACATATGTACTCACAGCTGAAATTCAGCAATGCCCTCATCAAATTGTCCGCCGACCCGTAGCATTTTGCAGCCCTCAGGAAATTCTTGTATCTATTTGATACACTGCATATTAGATTGAAAAATGACTTTGCACCTGCAAGGTATGTGCTGTTGAATAATACAAGAGTGAATTACAGGCATGCCTTGATAATGACCAATGCATCACTGGGTAGTTTCATGGTCATGTGAACATCATAGATTGAACTTAACAAATCTAGATGCTCTAGCCTAGGTGCGTACTGTGTAGGTGTATTTGTGTATTTAAACACAGAAAGGGGATAGTAAAAATACAGTATAGAAGATTTTTTTTAAATGTATACATATGCATGGTCCTTACCATGAATAGGGCTTGCCTGGGCGAGTCAGTGAGGGAGTGGTGAGTGATTGTGAAGGCCTAGGACATTACTGTACCCTACTGTAGATTTTATAAACACTGTACACTTTAGACTACATTAAATTCATTTTTACAAAAGGAATTGTGTTGTGATGTTATGAAGGCTGCAGAGTGACTAAGTGATAGGAATTTTTTAGCTCTATTATAATTTTATGAGACCACTGTTGTATACATGATCCATTGACTGAAGCATCATTATATGGTGTGTGACCATATAAGGTTTGCGATGAAAGGTACTTGAGGAAACATCTAATATAATGTCCTCAGTTTTACAGTTGGGAAGACTGAGATTAAACAATTTGTTCAAGGCAATTTAGCAAATAAGTGGCAAAACTGGGAGAGGGACCTGTGTCTCCTGACTTGGGTGCTTTGGACTGAGCAGTAGAAGGGACAGCCTAGCTTGGAACCTTAATAAAGCGCAAATCATTGCTCCCTTTCAGAAGCCAGTAAGGTTCAGTGCTGTGTCACCAACCAATGATCAGAGATTAATAAATTACCAGTAGCAATGGTAACATTTGCCAGGGACAGGGCTAAAGATTTCTGTACTCTTATTTTGTAATCTGATGAGCTTGGTACTTTTATCCCCATTCACCAATGAGGAAACTAATTATGAGACCTTGAGTAATTGGCTTAAGGTTACACACACCTGGGAAGCAGTATGGTTGGAGCATAGCTGCAGGTGTGGTTATCTCCAAAGCTAATTACACTTTTATGACCCAAGGACTTTCTAACCACATTTTTTTTTTTGAGACAGAGTCTCACTATGTCACCCTCAGTAGGGTGCTGTGGCGAAACCACTCACAGCAACCTTAAACTCTTGGGCTTAAGTGATACTCTTGCCTCAGCCTCCCAAGTAGCTGGGACTACAGGCTTCCACCACAACACCTGGCCATTTTTTTTGTTGTAGTTGTGATTGTTTTTAGCAGGCCTAGGTGGGGTTCGAACTCACCAGCCCCAGTGTATGTGGCCGGTGCCCTAATCACTGAGCTACAGGTGCCAAACCTCTAACCCCATTTGTATATATTCCACATTAGTTTTTTGGGAACAAATCGGAAATGCCTGTGTTCTCTTCTATAGATATACTTTGCCCACACGGCCCTGAAGTGGCTGGAGAGGGCTAACATGGATGGCTCCCAGCGAGAAAGGCTCATCGAGGAGGCGGTAGGTGTTCCAGAAGGTCTCGCTGTGGACTGGATTGGCCGTAGGTTCTACTGGACAGACAGAGGGTACGTTCCTGCTTTAATTTCAAGTCACGTGGGAGGGGAGTGAGGGGATCAGAAATACTGCTGGCTTCTGGCTTTGTTCTGGACTTTGAACATAGGAAAAATATTGCTGGGCACTTGGCTGGGACTGTTGCTGTCCATGCGGCCCTGTCCCCTCCCCACTGAGCAGGGTGCTCCTCCTTTCATCACAGTGTCCAGGGGAGGGTTTCCAAGACTTGGAACATAGCCTGTGCTTTGTAGACCAGGCTGTTATTATTAGGGAAACCTCAAACCTGTCTGAAGACAATCAGGGAACATTCTCTGGGCACCTGCGGTAGGTAACACGGGAGAGTCAAAGACCAAGACCTGGTCTGTCGTTAGTCAGCTTAGGTTAGCTGGGGAGATGAGGCAAGTTTCTCCAGCAAAGACCTCATGCAAATGCTTGAGGTAAGTATCAATACAAGAAATAATGTGAGGCCACACAGAAATAGTTGCCAAATCAAGGGCGTACACTCCCAAAGGGCATGCGGGAATGGGCTGCAGGGATCATCCAGTCCAGTCCAACCCTCATGTGATGAGTGAGACATCTATGGCTCAGAGAGGTTAGATGAGCTATTCAAGGCTACGCAGCATGTGGGGGACAAATCGTGGGCTAGACTCCACGTGCCAGCTCTCTGTCAGGCAAGCACCAAGGACAGAGAAGAGCCTCAGCTGAGGTTGTGAGGAGAGTGTGGGAGGTCAGAGGGACTGTCCCACCATGGGGAACTGCGGAACCTGAGTGCAGCTCCAGCACCACACTCTCCACACTAGCGTGTGGTCTTTGTGAGCCCTGAACAGAATGGGCAGAGGTGTGGGGTAGGGAGGGTGGCCGAAGGAAGTGGCTGCTTCCCCTACTTAGAGGGCTAAGGAGGGCCCTCTTTCCGGACAGTCCCTCACAGAATAGCGGTAGAGACGCAGTATGCTCCAGGACATTGCTCAGGGTAACTGAAGGCCCGAGGGGAAATGGCGGCCATCCTGAACATCCAGGACCTGTGTAACTTTGTTAAAGTGAAACAAGGGAGAACTGATCATTGGCAGTCCCCGAGTCACAAACATCTGACTGATGTAGGACCCACACTTATGGGCAGAGTACAGGTAATAGGTCAATGTACCTGTTCCTACTTACATACAAATTCAACTTAAGAATAATCAGAACTTCTCTCATTCGTAACCTGGGGATTGCCTGTTCTTTGAAACCAGCCATTCCAACACAGAGGGAGAAGTCCCAGAAATGGGTTTATGGGCCTGGGAGGTAGGGCTTGTATGTCCTGTATGATCTCTTTTAATTTGCATAACCCATAAGCAACAAACAAGTTTTAAAAAATGAACCAGTTGTACAGTGTGATGTATAGTTCTCAATAATATGGCCCTTCTGCGTCCAGGGTGAGCATATTTTCACTTATTCAGTCTTTCATTCATTCGTTTGTTCATTTGGCCATACATTTATCTCTTCATTATTTGGGTGTTTATTTACTGAATAACTGCAATGCACCAAATACCTCGCTCACAGCTTTATATTCATGACACCATTAAATCCCCAAAAGTTGAGTTTTTCTATCTCCAAACTAAATGATTTTTTAAAAAATGATTATCAGAGAGGTAATATAACTTTCCTAAGGTCAAACAGTCAACAGGGAGTGGATCTGGCATTGGAACTCAAAGATGACCATTTCCGAAGCTTGTGTTCCTGATAATCATGAGATATACCACCTCCCTGACCCGCGTTGGCTTAACACGTCCCTGACTCAGAGTCATGCACCAAGTTAAAATGGACTTCAGCTGTAACAATGTTAAAAATCATAATGATGGTGTCCTCTGTGTTGAACCTACTTGAAAGGACATTTTACATGTCAGCTGTGCATAATAACAGAGCTGTGTGCGGCTGTTCTCTGAAGGGTAAACGTTGATCAGCACAGCAGATGGTGACTACGCTGCACTCTCGGGCCCTCAGAGGATGCCGGGTCTTGTCATAGTTTCCCACATTCACAAGACACCTCTAATTTTAACAGTATTTGATTAATAGTGCCACGGTACCGGCGGCACAGCCAGTGCCTCCAGGAGGTAGGAACTACCTCATCCCGGAGAACCAGATCTCAGATTCTCTTGTTCACTGACTTAAGTAATAACAAGCCCTTCTAAAGGCTTCTTCCCTCCTGAGCCAGCTGCTAAAGGAAAACCTTTAATTTGTCTGGAAATGAGAGGTTTATAGTTCAAAAACCTTGATGTTACCTAGAAATTGCATTTAAATAATGGAGATTCCAATCTCACGATATCAGATTACACAGAACCCAAGTGGGATGCTTACAGTCCGTATTGTGCTAGGAGAAGGCAGATTCACTAACTGTAGGGAGGAAGCTAATTGAAATGCCACTGCCACTGTTATTATTTAGTATTAAAGAATCCTGATTGCCAAAGTCAGTTGCCCCATATGAAAGAATCAAGAAGGTAAAAAGTATAAGATATTTATTTACTCGTTCTTTTGACATGAGTAAAAACTGCCACCTATAAGATAAAAGTCGCTCTCCTAGGGCCCTTGATGGGTAAGTCTTACTCTGGAAGCAGAGTGGTTTTCCTCTTGGAGGAGCTCAGTGGCGTTGGGACCAATCAGGTAATGGATATAAGGAGGACAGGCCACTGAATTAAGAGTGATGCTTGAACTCACGTGAGCCCAAATGTCCCTGCTTTCCCCTACCAACATTGGGGTTCCAGGTTTGCCTTCTGGCTGAATCAAATAGAAGTGTATTATTAGGTGAACATCTTGGGAAGCTTTAAAAGTTAATTCCAGTGATCCTGCCTTGAGACAGCTCTCTAGTCAGGAGCTGATGTGGGTCTCAGTTCTTACCACCTACCTCCTGCTGGGCAGAGATTACGGAGCAATGAGATTAGAACTGACAGTTTTCTCTCCCCTGGACACAAGCGACCTCAGAATCCCCACCGTCCCACCAAGGAAAGAGGCTCACGGACAGTTGTGTCTGAGTGAGGACTGATTTAGCATGTTGAGTTCAAAAATATCTCCCACCCTGCTACTTTTGAAGCTAAGGCTGGAAGATTGCTGGAGTTCAAGGCTGCAGTGAGCTCTGGTAGCTCCACTGTACTCCAGCCTGGGCAACAGAGTGAGATCCTATCTCAGAAAAGAAGGTAAAGATTAGCAAATAATAGTTCAGTACAGTCAGCCCTCCATATCTGCAAGGTTTGCATCCTTGGGTTCAACCAACCTTAGCTCAAAAATATGAAATAAATAAATTAATAATAATAATATGGCAATAAAAAATCATATAAATAAGAAATAATGGGGTGGTGCCTATAGCTCAAAAGGGTAGGGTGCCGGCTCCATATGCTGGATGTGGCAGGTTCAAACCCGGCCCCAGCCAAAAACTGCAAAAAAAAAAAAAAAGAAAAAAAAGAAATAATGCAGTACGTGTATAATCACCATTTACATAGCATTTACACTGTATGAAGTAGTATAGATAAACTACAGAGGATTTCAAGTATATGGGAGGATGTGCATAGGTTATACACAAGTACTGTACTGTTTGATATAAGGGACTTGGGTCTAGAATCAGTTCTCCACAGATACTGAGCGTGGTACGCTCTTACCTTAGAATAATATGGAAGAAAATTAAAGCTGACATAAATAAATCTCCACCTGCTGTCCTTGCACAGGTGTGTTTCCCTCCTCCCTGTGATCTGTGTCGCCTGAAGCCGACTCTGCCCCCCCCTCTGGCTTCCAGCTGGAGATTAGAGGCTGTGAAGAGAATGTACCTGCCAGCCCACTGTGCAGGCCCCTTTGACCTTGTCTTGTCATTGTATATTTTAATTGCTTGGAATAAATATTAGAATGCTAATTAAAAGATAGTGTTTTAAAAAATTAAACTTGTGTCTCGGCGCCTGTGGCTCAGTCGGCTAAGGTGCCAGCCACGTATACCTAAGGTGGCGGGTTCGAATCCCCAGCCCGGACCCGCCAAACAACAATGATGGCTGCAACAAAAAAATGGCCGGGCGTTGTGGCGGGCACCTGTGGTTCCAGCTACTTGGGAGGCGGAGGCAGGAGACTCGCTTGAGCCCAGGAGTTGGAGGTTGCTATGAGCTGTGATGCCATGGCACTCTACCCAGGGGGATAGCTTGAG
>CAUYQV010082211.1:0-12880 GCA_963574575.1 Galagoides demidoff
GTTTTCACATGCAATCCAAAATACTTCCATCAAACTGGTCAACACAGCCTTCATGTCATTTTCTCAGTTATTGTTTTAAAACGGTCACATTCTACTCTCAGAAAGAAGTTTCTGCTTTTTATAACTGAAAATTTAGCATGATGTTTGAGACATTATTTTAGAAGGAACAATACCTATACAGAGATCCCACGTCTAAGGAGTCTCCCCAAGTACAGTTGTCCTATTTAGCAACAAAACAAAAGGACATCCAGTTGAATTGTATTTTTAGACAACTAATCAATACGTTTTTAGTATTAATATGTCCCATGCAACATTTAGGACAAAGTTATACTAAAAAATTACTTGATATTTATCTGAAATTCAGATTTAGCCAGACATCCCATATTTTATCTGACAACCTCACTACAAGAGAAATTCCCACACAAAGGTTAGGGGACAGGCACAGAGGTCCTCACCACTGTGGACAGGTATAATAGAGAAAAGGCAGGACAAGCTAACTAGGCCTCTTGTCAGGGGGAGAAACACAGTCCCACCCAAACCACAGCCTCTGGAGGGGAGCGGGGGAGAGAGGGGCTCTCTCACTTCAGCTCATCTCCTGTCTTCTACTGGGCCTCCCAGTACTGGGCAGAGCCATCTGAAAGCCAGAATGCAAAAGAGCCTGGAGTATGCAGTCCTTAGCTGTCAGCCTTCTGTGGCAGGCTAGGGCTGGCTCTTAGCCATCGTGAGAGTATTTATGCCAAAGCAATCAGCAAACACTAGAAACCAGGGTCATTTTCCCCCCCATGGTATTTGTTGTAAACCATTTGCTGGTGCCCCGCTGTCAGTTTCCCAGACACAGAGCAGAGTGAAGAAGGGTACCCAGCATAAATATTCCATTGTATAAATAAACCTCAGTTTATTCTTTTTTTTTTTAAGACAGAGTCTCACTTTGTCACCCTCAGTAGAGTGCAGTGGCATCATAGCTCACAGCAACCTCAAACTCTTGGACTCAAACGATTCTCTTGCCTCAGCCTCCCAAAGTACCTGGGACTGCAGGCACTCACCACAATGCCCAGCTATTTTTAGAGACAGGAGGTCTTGCTCTTGCTCAGCCTGGTCTCGAACCTGTGAGCTCAGGGCAATCCACCTGCCTTGACCCCCCCCCCCCAGAGGGCTAGGATTACGGGCATAAGCCACTGTGCCCGGCCAGTTTATCCATTCTCTGAATGAGGCAGCCACTTTCTCATAATTCTTTCTTGCTGGATTTCTGTAGCGGTTCCCTCCTCTTGGCCCTTCAGGCTTAGTACTGATAACTATGTATAAATTTAGGGCCAATCAGGAGAAAGAAGCCACACAATAACTTGAACAGAGAAAGTTTAATATAAAAAGCCGTAAATTAGTGCAGGGGACTGGAGTAATGAGGAATTGGCTAGTAAGCAGTAAAGAGAACCCTGAAGCATATAGGACTAGCTGATAGAAGGAACAGCCACTACCCTGGTGACTGTGATGGTGCACCCGAGGAAGAGCTCCTCCCCACTCCAGGGCTGAGATTCAGACCTCACTGGGAGGCCACAGCTGTGGCTCACTAAAAGGTAGAGAAGGCACTGTGGTGCTGCATGGGTGGAACTGGAAATCTGTGCTCTGGAATTTGCTGGGAATCTTCTCACTAGGGTGCCAGGCAAAGCTTCTCATAGGGAGTACTGGAGGCTGCAAGATCACCAGAGGTATGTGTCAGGGGAACCTGCTGACCACAGGGCTTTGCTGGCTGCTGTCTACAACAGGAATGAGGCTCTGGAGAAGTTACAAGAGCTCCAGGAGCTTCCTCCTATAATGTTGCTCCCTTGCCCTCTGTTCACAATGCTTAGCATCACATTATCTGGCAAAGGAAAAATATTTAAAGTGCTCAGATCCATTTTCACAGAGCTGGCAATGAAGGATGAATTTAGAGCAAAGATAATCAGCACAAAAGCTTCCTGATACTGCTAGTCCCTGGGTGTGTCACCATCATTCCTTGTTGGTTCCCTGAAGCCTGCCCACATCCCTATGAAGAGCCCCTGTAGTGAGCTCTTTTCAGTCAAATCTTTTGAGTACGTCATCTCTTTATTACTGGGACCCAAACTGAAGCAACAGGTACTGTGAATGACAGGCAGAATGAATGAAGTTATCAAGAGTGAATCTCAAAAACAAAACCTCAACTTAAAATAAAAGGAACATTGGAACAGGAGAGGTATAATATGTGTCTCAGCCCATTTTCTGTTGCTTGTAACAGAAAACACAAAACTGGATAATTTATAAAGAAAAGTAGGCCGGGCGCTGTGGTGCAAGCTTGTAATTATCGTACTCTGGGAGGCCAAGGCAGGTAGATTGCTTGAGCCGAGGAGCTGGAGACCAGTCTGAGCAAGAGCAAGACCCTGTCTTTACTAAAAATAAAAAAAAACCTAACTGGGTATTGCGGCAGGTGCCTGTAGTCCCAGATACTTGGGAGGCTGAGGCAAGAGGATGGTTTGAGCCCAGGAGTTTGAGGTTTCTGTGAGTTATGATGCCATGGCACTCTACCATAGGCAACAGAGTGAGACTTTATCTCAAAAAAAAAAAAAAAGAAAAACTAAAAAAAATAGAAAAGAAAAAGAAAAGGAATTTATTTTTTATAGTTCTGGAGGCTGAGAAGTTCAAAGGACCACATCTGGTGAGAGACTTCTTACTGGTAGGAGCACTCTCTGCAGAGTCATGAGGAGACACAGGTCATCACAGGTCTGGGGGCTGAGTGTGCTCATGTGCTGGTTCAAGTGGCTCTTCTTTTTCTTATAAAGCCAACAGTTTTCCTCCCATGATAATCCATTAACCCATTAGGTCTGTGAGTGGATTAATCCACTCATGAGGGCTGCCTTCATGACCCAGTCACCTCTTAAAGACTCTTCTGCTCAGTACTGCCACTTGGGATTAGGTTTCCACATAAGTTTTAGAGGAGACATTCCAACCATAGCAATTTGAGATCTATGCAAAATTTTGAAGCACACAACTATAGATATTATTTTTAGAAATATACATATATATTAAAAGTACAAACACTCTACCGAATGAGGATAATGGTGGCCTCTGGAGAGAAGGGGAGGAGTGGGGATATACATGGGTCTAAGGAAGGTAGGTAGACTATACCCATTCTCTGTTACCTTTTTTTTCTTTTTAACATTTCTTTTTATTTATTTATTTATTTTATTAATTGATAGCTGTATATATTAACGCAAACATGGGGTACATTGTACTGTTTTCACATACAATTTGAAATACTTTCATCAAGCTGGTTAACATAAATTTCATGTCATTTGCTTAGTCATTGTATCAAAACATTTATATTCTAGTTCTAGAAAAGTTCACTTGTACCCTTAATAGACAGGTATATAGGTGATCTTTCCGGTCACCCTCCCACCACCCAAGCGCCCTTCTCCCCTCCCCTTCTCCACCCCCTCCCCATATTCTTGGGCTAGAATTAAGTTGTATCTTCCGTTTGAGAGCTATAGATTAGTTTCATAAAAGGGCTGTGTACATGGGATACTTTTTCTTCCATTCCTGAGATACTTTGCTAAGAAGAACATTTTCCAGTTCCATCTATGTAAACATGAAGGAGGTAAAGTATTCTGCCTGGCCTGCCCTCAGGGCTTCTGCCAGCACCTTGATTCAGACTGCTGTATCCATGGCACTCCACAGAACATCACCTCTGACCAGGGGACTCATGTTGAAGAAAAGGAAGTGAGACACTGAACTCATGCCAATGGAATTCACTTTGATCTCATTTGTGTTAAGAAAAAAACAGTTACCTTGAGAGAACAGTAGAATGGCCTAAGAAAGGTCACTTGCAGTGCCAGCTAGGAGAAAGTATCCTGTGAGGTTTAGTGCTGTTGTACAGGACGAAGCTAAAATCTGTTAAGCCGGTAGCTAATACAGTAGAATCTCTGCGCGTTGACCAACCAGGGGACCGTAACCAACTGATCAACACTGGTCAACATAAGGAACTAGGCCTACTCTCATAAGGACATGATATGTACATGCGCTTTACTTTCTTGTACAGCTTTTATTACAGAATATCATATGAAATCACACACAATCAAAGCATGGTAAAATAATACATACAGTAAATTATACAAATCAATACATTTACTGTGTTCTCATGCTTTAATCATTATTTCTGAGAAAAGAGTCAGCTAGGTCTGTTTCTTATTCTTAATACAAATATAAGTGGAGAAAGCATTCTTGACGCCGATTATATCACCCCTCAGCATACCTGGGCAATTTTCTATAGCAAATGACTTCCACTGCATTATCAGATGTCTGACACCCTGTTTATTTGGAGTCTCTGCAATTCCTGCGTCATCTTCACTTCTTCCACTTCATCAGCCACTTCATGCCCCTTTATTCTGATCTGTACTTTGGTTAACATCATTTGGAAAATAGCTTCTGGCTCAGGTTTGTTACAAGTTGCCATCTCATCATCTATTGAAACAAAACCTTCAAAATCTACTCCTTCTAATTCTTTCATGGGAGATGGATTGTCTGATAGGGCCAAAACATCATATTCTTAGGTTGTGACAAATCCAGTTTTCTTGAAGCATTTTGTATCATTTCTGGCTGAACCTTATTCTATCTAGAACTGATTCAGAGGACAGCATCCAGAGCATTACCTGATGCAGCTGGTGAAGTTGCTTCCACAGACAGATCCAGGTTTGTGTTTTAGAAAGAATTCACTGTAGGAGCCAGGCATGGTAGTATATTTTCAATGTTTTGAAGACGTCTTGGTCAAGAAGTTGTATTTTTGAAGTTGTGTTTGGAGGCAGAACTTTCATGGGTCATGGTTGTGACATGGTGTTCATTTGTAGGTGGCCAGGTCAGTTGTCTACTGTCAGTAGAATAGACCATTTCTTTCTTTTATCTGTTGGTAGATACCCTCTACCCACTCTTTAAATGGGGCACCAGTCATTCATGTGCATTTGTTTGAGTTCCAAGTGACAGGGAGGTCTATGGTCTTCAGGTTCTTGAATGTAAGTAGCTTTGCTGATTCATCAGTCACCAAGTGCTTTAGTTTCTCTCCAGTTGGGTCAGCATGAAGTAGAACTGTGAAATGTTCTTTGGAAAGTTTTCCACTGTTGCATTTTTCACCCTTTATGCCAAGGCTCCTGTTGGGGATTGCCTTGAAAGAGAGTTCCCACTCATCAGTGTTAAAGATGTCCTCCTCTTTGAAGTCTCTGGTGAAGTCCAGGAGCTTTTTGATGAACTCTCTTCTACAACTTCTACTGGAACGCTGCTGCATTCACCACACATAACTTTCTGGTAGATCTCATATCAGAGTTTAAATCTCTCAAGCCAACTACTTGATGTTCAGAAATCTGCCACCCCAAATTCCTCTGTTATTTTTTCCAGCAAGTCTTGAATCATTGGCTCAGAGATTCGAGTATTAACTTCTCTCATTTTTTGGAAACAGCTTAATGTGGTTTCATTGACTTCACCAAGAGAAGTTCTATCCTTTTCTGCTGTAGGTCTCCACTTTCCTTACCATTTCTTCCCGGGTATTCATGTTCATGTTTTTGGGCTTGCTAACACCAAAATGTTTCACCATCTTTCTTTGGCTATTGCTTTCCAAAAAATGTAGAAGATTGACCTTTTCCTTCAATGTTAACCCTTTCCTTTGGGCCATCATGTCTCAATTAGCTGTAATTTTTTTTTTTTTTTAGTAATTGTAGGCTATACCTACAGTTCAGACCAGTCCTTTGTGTTGTAAAAGTCTTCCTCAATAGGAAATTAGTCCTAATCCAACATGTGGTAATAATAAAACATGAAAAAGGAACTTATACTAAAGAAAACATAATATAACTAAGGGGAAAAACCCGTACCTTCTACGCCTTGGTGCGAAACACTCAACTGGTCAAGTTACAGAGGGTAAATTAATATTTTATGTCACAGTTCAAGTGGTCAAGATACAAGTAACAGAGGTGGTCAATATATAGAGGTCAATCTTCCATTGAGTACACGTGGTGCATGTTTGGTCTGTGAAAATTAGGTCAACTTAAGGAGGTGTTCAGCATAAAGAGGTCAACTATGGAGGTTTTACTATATTTGGGTCCATCTACATAGTCAGAATACCACATCTGAGGACCAAGGGTAGAGACAAGGTTAGCTTCTCTCACTGTGTAACCTGTAACTCACTGGTGACATTTTTGCTTCTTGTACCCATGACTTTGGATCTGTGAATTTTAACTTTCTCGATAGCTTTGCTTCTACTAAGGGACATAATCATGACTTAAATAAATTAGATTCTGAAGAACTGCTCCCTGGCCATTATGGATTTTCAGTGCTTCTGAATCATCCATTCTGGAGCTTCTGATTGGGTTTAGCCAATGGAGGGTAAGAGTTCTGGTGAGAAATTGGAGGAAGGAAGAAATGTGAGGTCAGGGAATTTATTTTTCCACTCCCCCTTGCAGTTAGCAGTTAGCAGTGTGGGGGACCATCTTATCATTATTCTCCCTCTTGTACGTGAGTAACCTGAATTAAGAGGTAATATGATTTAGCAATGTTTAGCAAAATTTTGCAAAATTTTATTAGGCCAAAGCCTCAGGTACATTGTGCATGGGCCAAGGGTTGTAAAGTCAAGTGATGTCTTGTGCTATCCAGTGCCAAACAGCTGGGGAGAGATGGTTTGGCAAGTACTAGCATAAATATCCCATAAATCGTGGAGTACTGGGGAGGGCTATCCCTTGTAGCACCTCCTACTTAGTCTCAGCACATTGTCACAAGGTTGGGAATGCAGGGCCCCTGCTGCACACTGAGTTTTTAAGATAAGTCAGAAATCAGGAATTCTGTGTCAAGTCTCTTATTTGAAAAAAAAAAAAAAAAACAACAATTCATTTTAACTTTATATAGTACAAAAAGTAGCAAAACATACAAACAGATGACCTGTGGGCCTCATGTAAGTTATTATGTAAGTATTTTACTGAGGATCTGTATGGTTAGACCTGCAGTGAGAGAAACCCTACCGGTAGCCCTGGGGGACAGACTGGGCAGGGCTTGGGGAAGGTAGAGATAGGGAGGACACTTAGGAATCCACTGAAGAGTCCCGACACCAGGAATAGTGACAGCCTAAAGAATGGCAGGATTTGTGAAGAGGGGTTGGATTGTGAAGATAATAAGGAAGAAAAAATATTAGATGTGAGTAGTAGGAAACAAGGAGATTGCTAAAACAGATCTTAGGGTTTTGGTATAAGGAAACAGGAAGATTTTGGTTCCATTGATCAAAGTGGGGGAATCCCTGAGGAGGAGGAGCTAATTGTTCAGATGCAGGAGTGTCTTGAGCATATTCAATTAGAAATATGAACTTGGAGTATGTAGGTAGCTAAGGCAAGTAGAAATTTGCGTTAGGCATTTGCAAGTTAGGTCAGCTGAGAGCAATGCTTGGGAATTGCCATCCTGCTGATCAGAGAGGTGAGAGGTAAGAACAACGAAGTACGTGGGTCCCTATGAATGTTTTGGGACAGACTATGTTATGGTCCATTATTTCAATTCCAGGAAGACAACTCCTTTATGATTCATCTGTGAGAGTTTCCCCTTGCTTGGGTTATCACTGTGGCTGGGAAGGCTTCATCTGTTTCCATCTGCATGGGTTTTATGTTTCTTGATTTTTGTGTATTGAAACTTTGGTAATGACCCACATATGGTTCTCCAGGGAGCATCAACCTTTAAGGTGGCATTTATCTGACTTATTAGCCCGCAGACAATTTTTATAATGATAATGCATCAACGGAATGCACACGGAAGTGCTCATTTATAATATGTGCTGGGGAGAATGGAGAGAGCAATATATAATATTTCTGGTAAATTAATTGCTGCAATTTGTGGAAAAAAAATGGTGTTCGTATACATGCTTTTTACTTTCTACCCAAGACAAAAATTGTAAAAATAGTAATTGAGAGAATTGTTTTATTGTCAAGAAAATGTCCCAGATTTAAAAAATATATATATAGCATCTTTTTTATATATAAAATATATTTTTATATACCAACATCCCTATGTGTGCATTATTTTATTTTGTTGCTTCTTTGCAACATGCTCATTTTTCATTAGACACCTATGGCTGAGCTGGATCCCCACATTAAGTGGCCCTTCTAGACTGCTGCCATATTGGGCTTTAACAGCGGTACAGCCTGAACATGCTGTTTCATGCAACTCTATTATGGGAAAGGTTGAATGTAGACACTTTTTGCAAAATCCAGCTACTCTTTAATTAGACCGCTCAAAAATTACCAATTGCTTCTTGTCGGAAATCTCACTTTCCATGCTTTATTACTTTTTTCCTAATTGAAATTAGAGTTGCAAATCTTTATCTTCCTTTTTTACTTACCAAAAGATATTTTGGCAAGTAAGATGTCCCTTTTCGTTGTCACACTTGTTCTTTCCTCCACAAATCAGTGAGGACTGGTTTTGTACAGCACAGACATTTAATATACAGTGATCATTACGTGATATAAATTTGTGAGTATAAATATTTGACATAGAATAGAGATTAAATAATATTTATTCACTCAATAAATATTTATTGTATGCTTTCTTCATATACACTTAGGTACTTGACATATATCCGTGAACAAAATATATTAAAATCTGTACTCTTATTAATCTTGTATTTTGATGAGGAAAAATCACGCAAAAAATAATTTATGTGTGTGTGGACATGGTACATTTTTCATTGTCTGGATTCTTTTAAAAATGTTTATGAATCAGCTTCATTCTTTCCAGGCTTATTTCTAAGTTTTTTTAAAGTCCAAGTATAAAATAGTCTTTATTCTAGGGTCAGTTTAGTTTCACTACTAGGGTGCAGCCCCTTTGGGTCTTACTGAATACCTTGGGTATTCCATGAGATTCCCCCTACTCTGACCATCAGCACTAACATGTCTCCCTGACCTTTATAAGGTCTGGAAAGTGTTCACCTTTAACCCCCATCACCCTTTGCCGGTGGACATTAACCCTGTAACTGCACAGCTTAATATTCAAAATTCAAGACCCTTGTGCAGAGTGCTGGGTCTCTCCCTCTCTGCATAGCTTCCTTCTTGTCAGATCCTTGATTCTCCACTCAGGGCCTCAATCTTGTAAATGCTTCTGAGCAGCAAACCATAACAGGCAAAAGCCTCATCTCATTCGCTTCCCTTCTCTGCAGAAACAATCTTGAGGTGCCTGTTGTCAAATGCCATATATTTTGTATAGTTATCTAGTTTTTTACTTTGAAAGGGTAAATCTGGGGCTGATGACTCTGTTGTAGACAGAAGCAAAAGTCTAATTTGACCCTTGGAAGGTCACTTTCCTGTCTATAGCACAATTTTTTTTTCATTAAAAAAGGAAAAAAATCAATGAAATGAAGTCGAAAAGCAATTTTAACAAAAATTGTGTACGTCAAATACACACAGCCTCACTGAAATTATAAAGGCAATATGGGCTCAGTTCAGAAAGGAAGATGGCAAGGCTTTGGAATGTCCAAGCAGGTCCAGTGGGGAGGTAAGGAGAGATAAATTTGATCAAAAATATTTTAACATAACAATGCCAACATGACTTGTGTGTGGGTGTACGTGTGTATTCCAATTTTGCTAAAGCATAATGGTCTTGTAGGAAAACAGGTAGTAATCAGGCTAGAATTATGGTCTTGGGCAACTCTACAGGTTTTATAGATTGAATGGAGAGGAAAAGACATTCCATGTATTTGTACAAGCTACGAAGAGAGAGACCAAGCTCTACCTTCTGTCTGCCTGAACCATTAAGTCAATTCGGGAGCACAAGGAGAGGTGCTGCTTCCTGAAAACACTTTTCCGTTGCCAGTGCCATCCTCATCCTCAAGTCTGTTTTCCACCAGCGATGTTAAGCAGTAATAAACATGTCTTAAAATAACATCAGACCTTTCAATACAAAGGGTTCTTAATGTACCCTTCGCTCAACACCTAAATAAACTTGCATTAACACTCACTCCATAATGTGCTGAAAGGCAGCCGTTTCTGGGAAATAGAGAAAACCCAGCAACTACTCAACAGCAAGAGTAGAAAATGTGTTTTCTGCATTTATTGGTCACTCTTCTGTGACCTTTCTTGGCTTGGGGGATCTCCTTTTACTACTGTAATCTGTTGCTTGCTGCTTCTCTCTCTCTTTCCTTCTCTCTCTCTCTCTCTATCTCTCTCTCTCTCACACACACACACACACACACACACACATGTCCATAAACCTTTGGTACATTAGAATAGCAGGAGATAACAAAAGCCTGTTTTCGCACTTGCAATGTACTTTATTCTGTCCTCTCCTGTTCAAGTAAAAGCTAGAATATAAGAAAAGCCATAACAAAATTAGTTCAAAAGTTCATCCAGTTCAGTTTTTCTTCTCTGACCGATGGTCCAGTTTTTCTTTTGACCAGTAAATATTCAAATTTGCAAGGTAAATTTCCAAATATCTCATAGTGCTTAAGAACATGCTAAGACCTAACAACACTAAATTTACTAAGCCTTTCTTACACTTATTTTGGAATTAATTAACACAATGATTTTTTTTTTTTTGAGTCAGAGTCTCATTTTGTCACCCTGGGTAGAGTGCTGTGGTATCACAGCTCACAGCAACCTCCAGCTCTTGGGCTTAGGTGATTCTCTTGCCTCAGCATCCTGAGTAGCTGGGACTACAGGCACCCACCACAATGCCCAGCTAACACAACGATTTTTTTTTTTTGCACTTTTTGGCCAGGGCTGGGTTTGAACCTGCCACCTCCCATATATGGGGCCAGTGCCCTACTCCTTTGAGCCATAGGCGTTGCCCTAACACAACGATTTTTAAATAGATTACACACACACACACACACACGGGTGTGTATGTACATGATCCCAAATGTTAAAGTGGTATGCCTCTCTCCTTTAGATAGACATTTGGTTCTCCTCCTTGGAAGCAACTGTTTTTAAATTGTTTTATGTATCATTTTCCAGAGACTACTAACAAAATATGTGCGGGCATGCATATGCGCGCACACACACACATAGTCAACTTTCTGTGGATTTTGCATCCATGGATTCTACCAACCATGGATCAAAAATATTTGGGAGAAAATACATTGCATCTGTACTGAACATATACAGACATTTTTTTTCATCAAACGATACAAGATAATAGCTATTTTTATAGCATTGACATCATGTTAGGTATTATAAGCAATCTAGAGGTAGTTGAAAGTAAACAGAAGCATGTTTTAGGCAGGTTAGACATAGACATTATGGCCTGTATATAAGGGATTTGAGCATCCACAGATTTTGGTGCCTACAAGAGGTCCTGGAACCAATTCCCCACATGTACCAAAGGATGACTGTATGTGCATTTATATAAAAATAAACATATGTGTGTTTATATAGGCTTTTTTTGCTCCCTGCCTAAATATATATATATATATTTTATATATTTATATATTTTATATATATATATTTTAAGGTGTCTTGTTGGACAACAGTTGTAAAATATTCCATAGGTTTCCTTGGCTTATTCAACTGTTAGATACTTATTCATCTCCATCAGAGGTTCCAGAGACTTGGGCTTAATGAAGATGGCAATGGGTTAGAGCAGGGCAACTTGTAACTGCTTGGTAGAATTTCCAGATATGTCCAGTACACAGTGTTTGCTTCTGTCTGCTCCATGTCTCACTGACTGCACACTGGCTCCATATAAATTGCTGTTGTGCTGGAGGCTTCTAAACTTGTTCTCTTATATATTTCTCTCCATCTGTTCTCTGGAAATGAAAAAGTGATTGTCTCTGCCATCCACTTCATGGTCATGTTCTGGCCTAGTAGTATGAGGCCCAGAGGAGATAAATTTATCAGGGAAATCACATATCAAGTCATCACTGATCTGATCTTTAATGGGGCCCAGGATAATCACTGTCCAGGTACAGTTTATTTCTTGTCTTGTGACATGCTTACAGGGAAGAATGAGGTCTCACCTTTGTTCACTCACCCTGCTCCTTATTCTTGTAGAATAGGAATTTTTGTGAAAAGATGAAGCTCTTTTTTAGCTTGTCATTGAATAATCTTTTGAATTAATCATTCCATTCCATCCTTTGGCCATTCCTATTAGAAAATACTGAGCTAGCCTTTTGTGAGGCCTGAGACACCTGGAGTAGAGCCAACCCATAGATAAATAAGCAAGCCAGCCAAACTTCAGATGTACTAGTGAACCTAGCCAAGGCCAACCTAGATCAGCTGGAAACCAGCCAACTCTCCGATAAATAAGTGAGCCATTTAAGATCAGCAGAATAATCTAATGACCTCTTTAGATGTATGAGAAGCAAATACTTGTTTTATGTCACTGAGGTTTCCTTAATCCTTGTTATACTGCATTATTAGAATGACAGGTAATTGATATGCCCATTAACTTAGCAAATCTTATTTGAATTCTCCCATTACTTCATCCACTTACATTTATTGACTTTCTAAATAAAATAGAGGGAACTTGAGCTCAAGAAGTCTGCATCTGGCTCAGCGCCTGTAGCTCAGCGGCTAGGGCGCTGGCCACATACACTGGGGCTGGTGGGTTTGAACCCGGCCTGGGCCAGCCAAACAACAATGACAACTACAACAAAAGAATAGCCGGGCATTGTGGTGGGTGCCTGTAGTCCCAGCTACTTGGGAGGCTGAGGCAAGAGAATCGCTTAAGCCCGAGAGTTTGAGATTGCTGTGAGCTGTGATGCCACAGCACTCTACTGAGGGTGACGTACTGAGACTGTGTCTCAAAAAAAAAGAAGTCTGCGACTTCCCATATCTCATTATCCCTTAATCATCCTACTCCATGCCCTGGTGAATTTTTGGCAAAATTGTCAAACTTTGAAACTTGCATACTTTAAATTTGTAGTATA
>CAUYQV010082215.1:0-14909 GCA_963574575.1 Galagoides demidoff
GCCATTAAAAAGATAGAGACTTCACATCTTTTATGTTTACGTAGATGGAACTGGAACATATTCTTCTTAGTAAAGTATCTCAAGAATGGGGCGGGGGGGAGTATCCAATGTACTTGATACTACTATGAAATCAATATAAAATCACCTACACATTCATAAGAATGGTAAACATAACTATAGTCCAGAAAGCAGAAGGGAAGAGGAGAGAGAGGGGAGTGTTGGGGGGAGTTTAGGAAGAAAAGAGAGAAGTAAGGGGAGGGGGATGTGGGAGGAGGGAGGATATTTAGGGGGACTTCACATAAAGTGCATAATGCAATGGTACACTTCAAAACTATTAAGAAAAGAGTATAATTGTGATTGGAAGTGTAACTTAGTTCAATGTAAGCATTTCACATTGTGTATCAAATCAGTACACTGAACCCCATAAATGCATCAATGTACACAGTTATGATTTAATAAAAATAACAACAACAAAGGTTTCTCTTACCTTACTGGTGGGAATGCAAAGTGGTATGGCCATTCTAAAAACGTCTGGTAGTATATTACAAAGGTAAACACACACTTACCAGATGATGTAGCAATGTGACTCCTGGGTACAGAGATGATTATAACAGTGATGTTCATTTTTTCCAAATCCCTGACATAACCCAAAGGTCCTTGAACACATGAATGAACAAAATGTGGTACATTCATGCAATGAAATGCTATTTAGCAATAAAAAACAATAAAGGATTGATACACAAACCAACATGGATGGATTTCAAAGTCATAATGCTGAGTAAAACAAACCATTCTCAGAATGCCACATACTTTACCATTCTATTTATGTGAAGTAAATATAATTTAAAAGACAAAGCTATAATGGCAGTTTAATAGATCAGTGATTATGGGAGATTGGAGTTGTAGAAGCGTTTTATTATAAAAAGATACACGACGAAGTTTTGGATTATAGAACTATTCACTATCCTGATGCTATTCATCATATTTAAACAAATCTGTACATCTGTTAAAATTCATAAAACCAAAAAGAAGTTGATTTTACCATATAATAACTGAAAAATTAAAATACATAGTTTGCAAAACCAATGACAATGAAAGGATGAAAGAAGTGAAAAACATTTTATTTTTATTTATTTATTTTTGAGACAGAGTCTCAAGCTGTTGCCCTAGGTAGAGTGCTGTGGCATCACAGCTCACAGCAACCTTCAACTCCTAGGCTCAAGCAATTCTCCCGCCTCTGTCTCCCAAGTAGATGGGACTACAGGCACCCACCACAACGCCTGGCTATTTTTTGGTTGTAGCCGACATTGTTGTTTGGAAGGCCCGGGCTGGGTTCAAACCTACCAGCTCAGATGTATGTGGTTGGTACCTTAGCTGCTTGAGCCACAGGCACCAAGCGGAGAAAAACATTTTAATGATTGCATAATGATTATTCTGCTCACCACAATGATTATATATTTGCAGTCTACATGTCTTTGATAGTGAAATGAAAAGACCATGTATTCTGTTTCCTACGAATCCTGAATATCATAACTTTGTGTTTCCAGCGGATGTCCTAACACAGGATACCTGAATGATCGCTATCAGTCACATATTGTACACCACTTAAACACTCTAGGACAGGGGAGAAATTTTTGTTTGGGGATTTTTACAGGCTTCCTAAGACTTTTGAATTATGAGATACAAACAACCCATGTCTTTTTCTATAAATCTGATAATAAATTTCTCTCCTGTCTGAGTTGTACATAGTAACAAGAACATAAATGCAATACATTCTGACTCAGGAGGTGGAGGTGGGGATATAGATTGCAGAATTGTTCATTTCTCATTTTCATTCGTTATATGGGTAGAAGCACTAACTGTTGTCCTGGCTAACTACCAGCTCAGATAATTACTTCCTCCCCCAAATTCTCACTGTAGTTTTAATTGAGCAATTTATTTTTACTCTTTCTTAAATCATATGCCTATGCCTATTTTCAACAGCTGCAGAAATGCATCTACTCAGGTGAAATTCAAGAGTCTGGATGTAGTTATTGTCATGGAGAAAGCAATACACTTTTTGAAAAAGCATTTTATTCTTTTGCTGAGTGAAAAATCGCTGAATAAGGTGATAGCAAGCAGGCTCTCTCCTTCAATACAAAGACAAATGGCTGAACAGATTACATATAAATACGTTATATCTTTGAATCTTCCTAGTACACAGAAAGCAGCACAGTGGGCTTGTTAACATCTGATATTTTAACAATACTTGAGAACACATTAGATCTCCATTTTTCATTCCCAGTGTTTGAGATGTCCATACTCTTAGAAACACTGGCCAGCACCCATTCATAAGCTTTCAGAAACAGTTTTTAAGAAACTTCTGGGCTTGGCACCTATGGCTCAACCAGCTAAGGCGCCAGCCACATATACCTGAGCTGGTGGGTTCGAATCCAGCCCAAACCCGCCAAACAACAATGACAGCTGCAACCAAAAAATAGCTGGGCATTGTGGCAGGTGCCTGTAGTCCCAGCTACTTGGGAGGTGGAGGCAGGAGAATTGCTTGAGCCCAGGAGTTGGAGGTTGCTGTGAGCTGTGATGCCACAGTTCTCTACCCAAGGCGACAGCTTGAGGCTCTGTCTCAAAAAAAAAAAAAAGAAAGAAAGAAAAAAGGAAAAAGAAACTTCTGGGCATCAGAATTCAATGCTGGAATCTAAGTGTCAAGCCTAAGTGATTTTAACTACAATAATAAATGCCTGATTATAGAATTATCAGAGGAACTTGCTTCAAACAAAGATTTCAAGGCCTCTATTAGAACTTAGAGGAAAAGAGAAGTTGTTAAGCAAGAAAATTTGACCTTATAAACCCTCCTTTGTCCTTTCCAATACAAATTCCTCATGTCAATTCCCCACCTGCCAGCTATCTTCTGTGTTCTTCATCTCAATCCAGCAGGATTTATAAATATTGATAGCTATCAAAACTATAACTGCGAAAATGACATGAAGGCTGTGTTGATCAGTTTGATGGAAGTATTTCGGATTGCATGCGAAAACTCCACACTGTACCCCAGAAGTGCATTAATGTACATAGTTACCATTCAATAAAATTTAAAAAAAAATATTGATAGCTATCACCCCCCCCCCAAAAGATCCTGACTCGATAGCTCTGAGAAGAGGTGTAGCAAGAAAGCAAGGCAACCATCCCACCAGCAGCCAGCAAGAAATTGAGTTACTTAGCATAATAGCCTGTGAGAAATTGAATCCTGCCAATAACCACACTCTTGCTACACGAGACACCTCCCATGGACAGATTAGGCCATGACAGCCTGCTCTCATCATAGTGAACAAGTGATAAGAATCAGAGAGAGTGCATATAAGACAAAAAATTTATATTGGATTTGATATCCCATCATTTTTGCCACACTCTATATATTTGGAATAAATTTCTAGAACCAGTCCACATTCAAGAGGTGGTGTGTATATAAGGGCATGAAAACCAGGAGCATTGGCCAGGAATCATTGGGAATTATTTTATAAGTTGTATGCCTACTACACAAAGAGGCTACAATTAGATGGTGTAATCAAAGGTCAAATAAAGTTATAGTTAGATACGACAATACAGAAAACTAATGTCATGGGTAAATCAAAGATGTAGGATAGAAACATAGGAAGTAGGTGAAGATGATCTTTAAAAAAAAAAAATAACAACAGATGTAAATACATGAAGAAAATAGAGTCTGCAGACCATAGTCAAACGATAACTCAGAGACAGTTAAAATGGCCATATGCAGATTTTATACTTTTGAAGGAGTGAGGTGATAGACTAGCATTATTCAGGGTTCTCCTGTGCATCAAGAAATGAAGGCAACCCTCCTACCAACAGCCAGCAAGAAATTGATGTACTTAGCCTATCAGCCTTTGAGAAACTGAATCCCTCCAACAACTACACTCTAATGACCTTGAGTGTTATTGCTTCTCCACTTGAGGTTTAAGATGACTGTAGCCACTCCTCAATTGGCTCATGAAATTATGAAAGCCAAGAAGTCCCACAATCTACCAAGTCCAAGCTAGAGAACCAGAAAGATAATGGTATAAATTAGATCTTGGTTCAAAGAACTAAGAACTAGAAGCTTCTATGCTTCTAGAGGGAGGTCCCAGCTAGAGCAGAGAAGCAGAAATTTCATTGCCCTTCCTCTGTATTTTTGTTCAATTTGGGCCTTAAGGTTGTATAATCTCCATCTATATTGGTCAAAGCTCAGTCTACTGCCTCTAATACTAATCTTTTCTAGAATCAACAATACAGATATACTCAAAAATATTATTTTACTAGATATCTGGGCATCTCATAGTTCAGTCAAGTTGACACACAGAATTAACCATCACAACTACCTTCCTTAAGAAAAAAAAAAAGCAAAACAGGATACAGAATTTAAAGAGAGTAAAGAGAGGTTTTAAAAAACAAAATTGTATCCCAGATATTCAGAAGGCTAAGGCAAGAGAATTGCTCAAGTCCAAGAGTTTGAGGGTGCTGTGAGCTATGATGTTACAGCATCTTACCTGGGGCAACAGAGTGAAACTCTGTCTCAAAAAAATAGATGAGAAGAGAAGAGAAGAGAAAGGAGAAAAGAAAAGAAAAGAATATAAGACTGTATGGGTAGAAACTATAAATTTCATTTGTGCATTTTCAGGGTAAACTGATTAGCTTCCATCTAATAAACAGGTTAATCAAGCATTACATCCTTGATCAAGCTAATGAGGTGTATCAAGGAAGTCAATTTCAATCCTCCAGAAAACTTTGAGAGTTTATCTATGAAACAAATATCACAGTTCTTCATGTATAAATTTTATAAATTTTGCCAGGCCAGTTAGGCCTCCTCCTTAGACTAGTTTCACTTCTTTTCCCTTATCTGAACTTCTAACAATGTAGCTCCAAACCCAGGTGACTTACCACTTTATAGAAGTCTCCACCATATTTATAGTCCATGCCAAGAAATCCCTTTGGGTTTAGTATAGTTACGCTAATTCAGATAGATTTCTGTTCCTCCAACCAAAGACTCTTTACTAAAACAATTTAACTGAGTTATTGCAAAGACTACATAAAAAGAGGTAGACAAATTATGTGAAACTTAATTGAGACTCCTAAGTAAAAGTTGTTTTTAAGTCATGCATACCATGATTGAAAAACTAAATGAGATGCACACAGAAGCTAGAGAAGAGGTAATTAAAAAGTCTCAAAACCATGTCTCATGAAGAATGGCGGAGGCAGCAAGAGAATTTAGTTAGGACAAGAGAATTTTCAGGAAGTATATCACACTTATTTATCCCTAAATGTCAATAGTTGATGATGATTTCATTGATAGACATAAAAGCAAACAACAAAGAGGAAGTTAAAGGAGGATAGATGGAAGTGATATAAGGGGAAGGGCCTCCTTCAGCATCAAAATAATTCAAATATAAGGAGTTTGTTGGAAGTGGTATAGATTTAAAACAGATGATAGGTAAAGTCTTTCCAATCCTAAATTTATATTAATTTGTTAAAGAACAGGGAAATTTTATCTTTCTGTGCTTTATTTTCCTCTTTCATAAAATAGCTAGGATTATAACTGCCTTTCTGTGCTCTAGTTATTGGAAGAATACACTGAAATCTTAGTAGAGTATACAGTGTTGCACAGAATGGAAATTAAAGAACAAAATTAAAACCTCCATAAAGTTGTGGAGATATTTTTTAATTCTTACATATATTTTTAATTCTTACATAAAATATTTATTGAGTCCCTATTATATGCCAAGCACTCCTATAAGCACTTAAAATGCATTAGTAAACAAAGCAGGTAAAATAGTTAGTGACAACTTATTTTCACATATGATTTCATAACAGGAAAGAAAGATGGAAAAACAAAACAATTCTTAATCATATGGGCAACTTTCACAGTTGTAGAGCTGCAGTATGAACCAGCACTAAACCATCTTGCAAAATTAAGGAAAAAGAAAAAATGTTGATCAGCTCCAATTAGCAGGACCTAGAAAGCAATAGATAAGCCTAGCTTTAGAAAAATGAAAAATAATAACAAAGGGCTTATAGACAATTAATCTCAACTTTCCAACCCCATCTTTAACAAAACTAGCTTTACCCTTTGGCCAGCTCAACACTCCTTGCTTGTATCATCAGAGCATGAATTCAACACTATCTACAGAGGAAGTACTTAAGGCCTATTTCCCTAATCATAGATAATGTGATAATTGGATAATTTGATTCTGCTCACCCTTCCACTCCCCTGTGAGAATTTCTGTTCATTTGACAAATATATGCTGAGAGTTTCCTTAAGAACCAGGCACTAGGATACAACAATAAATAGAATAGGTTAAAAAATCCCCTTATGATATTTATATTCCAGAGAGAGAGAGACTAAATGTATGTATTTATGTGTGTGCATTAATATTTATATATTGGTATATAAGGAAATTAATCTTTTCCTTCTTAGATAAAAACATTGGTCTTTAATCACAGGTGGATATCAGAATCAACTAGAAGCTTTCACAAAATATACCCACATATTCTAATTTAGTAGACCTGAAAAAGTGAAACTTGGGAAAGTGATCCTTGTGGGTATATTGGATTCCAAATCATCGTACTGAAAAGGTAATTAGATTAAAAAATAAAATTAACTGATGGAGTTTTTTTTTTTTTCCACCAGCTTATCTATGGCAAAAACCTTAGCTTATTTGGCTGAATTAATAATATATATGATTTAGTGTTTATTTCATTTTCAAACATAACACAGACTTTTATGCAAAGAATTCTAATATTTTTAAGTGTCTTTGTTCATGGGATAGCCTGGTTTTTAATAAGTCGTTTCTAATGTAAGAGTATGCAGTAAGAGCTGCAACAACTGCATCTCAAACCAACTTAAATAACTGTAATGGTGAGTGACAAAGACTTCAATACCTTTTCTGAACAGAATGTTTGTAAGTAGGAAAGAGACGTAGAGCCTGTACTGTATTTCTCTTTCCATTCACATTTTCAAGATGGTATGTGGCTCTTTTTGTTTATCTTTCCTGAACTGTCTAAGGCTTTTCTATGCACTGCTGCCTTATTGTGACTGTTTCACTTAAAAATGTTGACAGGTCTCTCAACATTCTTTCTATTGCCCCACACCAGAATGCACAGGTTATTTTCATTCTGATGGAAACTACATCACATTTGATCTAAGTTGTTCTCTCTATACAAAAACAAAGTCAAACCTACTCCACCCTTCCATCCCTGACTGCTTCTGCTGTTCTTTTGGGTGGTACTTAATCACTATCAGGTTTATTAACTTATTTTTGAAATAAGGGCAAGTAAGCAACATGGCATATTACAGCAACATTGAAACAAAAATCCTTTCTTTGTGGAAAATGGTAGAATTAAGAAATATTCAGTGGGTCACTAAAAAAGTGATAAAACGGTTTTTCTGAACATAAGGAACCAGAATTTTATAGTAGAGAAAAGCTGGCAGTGTAGACAAACCAACCTTGGTTTGATTCCTGGCTCTAACTTATTTTATACATTAAAGTCTTACTTTAATACCAAGCATTCAAGTTAGTTGAAATGATGAGTGAAGACCTATTATAAGCTGCATATATATTCTGTGTATAGTTACTACAAATACATCTACTAAATCAACAAACAGCTGCATAGAAAACATTTGCCTTTGGATCAAAATGACCCTATTATGAAAGGCAACTACAGAAACATGATGCGAAGTGCTATAAAACTGTTCAGAGGGACAAGAATAAAAACATTTTGTTTGGTTTATCAAAGATTAGATGGCTATGTTAGTTTCATCTCCTGGTTTTCTAACTGGTTCCAGGTATCTATGTCTTTATTTTTGAGCTAATATCATACTGTTCTGATCACTACGGCCTTGTAGTACAGCCTAAAGTCTGGTAGGCTGATGCCTCCCACTTTGTTTTTATTACTAAGAATTATCTTAACTATACAGGGTTTTTTCTGGTTCCATACAAAACAAAGTACTATTTTTTCTAAGTCTTGAAAGTATGATGTTGGTATTTTAATAGAGATGGCATTGAATCTGTAGATTGCTTTGGGAAGTATAGACATTTTAACAATGTTTATTCTTCCCAGCCATGAGCATGGTATGTTTTTTCATTTGTTAATATCTTCTGCTATTTCTTTTCTCAGGGTTTCATAATTTTCTTTGTAGAGGTCCTTCACCTCCTTTGTTAGGTATATTTCTAGGTGTTTCATTTTCTTTGAAGCTACTATGAAGGGGATTGTGTCCTTAATTAGTTTCTCATCTTGGTTGTCATTGGCATATACAAAGGTTACTAACTCGTGGAAATTGATTTTATATCCTGAGACATTATTGTATTTTTTGATCACTTCCAAGAGTCTTGTGGTTGAGTCTTTGGGGTTCTCTAAGTATAAGATCATATCCTTAGCACAGAGTGAGAGTTTGACCTTCTCTGCTCCCATTTGGATGTCCTTTATTTTCTTCTCTTGCCTGATTGTATTGACTAGAACTTCCAGCACTATGTTGAATAGCAGTGGCAATACAGGACAACCTTGTCTGGTTCTAGTTCTAAGTGGAAAAGCTTTTAGTTTTACTCCATTCAGTAAAATAAAAAATATACACTGGGGGAAAGAATCCCTTTTCAATAAATGGTGCTGGAAGAACTGGATAGCGACATGTAAAAGACTGAAACTGGACTCACACCTTTCTCCACTCACAAAAATTGATTCAAGATGGATAAAGGCCTAAATTTAAGGCATGAAATAATAAAAATCCTCAAAGAAAGTGTGGGAAAAACACTTGAAGATTTCAACCTGGGGAAAGACTTTATGAAGAAGACTTCTGTGGCAATTGCAACAGCAAAAATAAATAAATGAGACTTAATTAAACTGAAAAGCTTCTGTACAACTAAGGAGACAACAATCAAAGCCAAGAGACAACCTATACACTGGGAAAGGATTTTTGCATATTTTGAATTGAACAAAAGCTTGATAACTAGGATCTATAGAGAACTCAAATTAGTGAACATGAAAAAAGCCAACAATCCCTTATGTCAATGGGCAAGAGAAATGAATATAACCTTCTCTAAAGAAGACAGGCCAATAGCTAGCAAACATATGAAAATATGCTCATCATCCCTAATCATCAGAGAAATACAAATCAAAACTACCCTGAGATGTCATCTCACCCCAGCAAGAATGGCCCACATCACAAAAATCTCAAAACTGCAGATGCTGGCATGGATGTGGAAAGAAGGGAACACTTTCACATTGCTGGTGGGACTGCAAACTAATACAATTTTTTTGGAAAGACATATGGAGAATCCTCAAAGAACTCAAACTAGACCTTCCATTTGATCCTGAAATCCCATTAATGGGCATCTATCCAGAAGAAAAAAAATATCCTTTTACCATAAGGACACTTGCACTAGACTGTTTATTGTAGCTCAATTTATAATCATAAAAACATGGAAACAGCCTAAATGCCCACCAAACTCAGGAATGGATTAACAATCTGTGGTACACGTATATCATTAAAAAAGATGGAGACTTTATAACTTTTGTATTAACCTAGGTTGAGTTGGAACTCATTTTTCTTAGCGAAGCATTATAAGAATGGAGAAGCAAGAATCCAATGTCCTCGATTCTAATATGAAGGTATTGAAAATCATTGCCTTAGGTACTAGTTATGGGATTTAGATGTATGTAAGAATCAGAAGGTGCTTATTTAAAAATCCAGATTGTTTTTGATAAATACAATTTTTTAAATTTATATGTAATAACTGCAGCTTCCTGATCTTTCCTCTAGAGGTTCTGATTTATTAGGCCTGGAGTAGAGTCCATGAATGTGCTCAGCTGGTGATTCTGATACTGATTCAGAATCAGAAGAGACACTTTTGACGGTGGACAACTTGATTCTGTTAAATAATATCTTTGCTACAGGTAGAAACATTTTTATGGTTAGTGGGAAGTTTATGAACAGATTATGATCTTGAAAGAAATCCTAAAAGTGGGCTATATTACATAAAGCAAAGTGTGCATTCTGAGAAAGAAAATGTGAGTTAATACCAGGGAGTTTTTTAAAAAAAATAATTACCTTTATCAAGCCAGGATAAAGCAAAATGAATGTGGTTTGTCATTGAATAATAAAAGAGAACATCAATTTGAGATTGCACAGAAGAGTGTCCTCTCTGAGAACTAAGATTTTGCTAGTTGACTTCTAAAGCCCCGTAAATTGTTTTTTTTAGAACAAAACAAGGAATATATAAAGAACTAATGTCTTATAGCCCTACAAACTCACAGATTGCTTGAGTGCTTTAAGGTACTCAAAAAGATAGAAGACTGGTTCATATCTGCATTATAATTTCCCCCTACTTCCTTCAACACAGAAACATTCTGTTAGAGAAAAACAACTTAAAACTGTTTCCACATATTTTGGTAAACATTTCTTCTCTGCTGTGGGTAATACAAGAATGAATTATAGATGGCGTGAGTAGGAGAGCTACTAACTTCAGCCAAGAGCATGTGAATGACAGTGAGAGAAACTGTTACATGAAGAGTCTGGACTGACTGATTGCTGAGGTCTCTTAATTCCAAGTTAAAGTTATCTAAGATCTAAAACTATGAGTTCACACAGAGTACTTATGAAACACTGTTCCTTGTTTGCCAGAGAACTCACAGAATCACATCTTTGTACCTCATTCCCTGAATAGTGTCAGGGGCAACCCCTTAAATATCAATAACCTCAGCTCCTTCTTCCATCTTTTAAAAAATTTATAGCTACCCAATACTTAGTTCTACCAAATACTTCATTACAATCAAGAAGAACAGTGATGGCAGTTTGCAAAAAAAAAAAAAGGTTTTAATTTCCATATACGCTTTTCAAAATTAATTTCAAAATGTGCTCATTGTCTTGCTTTGAATTTTTAGTGGCATTTTTCTCTGGGTATTTGGTATATAATGATTTGCTAATCAATGGCAGTCTCATATGTACATTTCTGTCAGAATTCCAAAAGAACATTAGCAGTGGTAAAACAAAGCCCTTAGAGGTAGGTGTATTTTACTGTGAGATAACATTCCCTTTTAGGCCTTGTTTGCCATGTGTCTTTGCACACCTAGGAGTTGTATTATCTCCTTGTAGCAGAAGGCTTAGTGTTTTCTAATGTAATTACATGGTGAAAGAAGTATAATTTGGAGTGAACTATATTGTGCTGCTTGTGTTTTTAAATGACAGATTTAATAATAATAAAACAGGTAAGTATAAGTAACATACTAAGAGCATAATATGAAATTACATATAGCTTAATTTGCTGAGGACTTTCTAGAAAAGGTTTCTGGAATCATTAAATGGGATAATCTTAAATCAGTTTTGTCTGCTGAGTTTATCTAAGGCAAATCTTTTCTATAAAATGTATTAAATCTAAACAAACAGTTTTGGTCTTTAATTTTTAGAGGTCTAGCTTCCTTCTTCTTGTTATAACACCATTGTTTTCTTTTGGGAGTTACTTCTTATCTACCATTCAAAGTCCCTGATTCTCACCTGGCTAAGGGGTAAGTCTATGAACCAACCAGATGTTCTTGCCCAGGATTGACTCTTAAAAAGAGTGACATAAAGGAAGGAGAAATAAAGCCCATTCATCCCCACATGGGTGACCTAATAAAACCTCTAACTAGTTTCTGCTGCTTGGTTCTCGCCGCCTGCATCCTTGCATTGTTCTCTTGGCACACTTCTGCATTTACTCCTTTGGTTCTGTGAGCCACCCATATCCTTTCAGTTAGTCCTTTTTTCATTTTTCAAGTTTGCCAGTGCTATCCTTTATTGTTGCAACTAAAGATCTCTTATTGACACAAAAGACTTTGTGCTCTTCTTCAGTCTGTGTGTTGCCTTTCTATAAGATTATACAGAATTTAATATTTTATATTGGTGTATATGTGTGTATATGTATATGTGTGTATATATGTACATATAAACAAAGATACTATCCCTTTCCATTGATGTGTATGTGTGTGTATACATATGAGTATGTAAGACATATATGCAAAATACCAAGATTCCATTGACATCTTTATGAGAACTTGATCTTTTCTAATTAAAGGACATTGCTGGATTTTAAACAGAAAACAAATGTATTTTAGAGAGGTCTTCCTTAAACACTTTGTCCAATTCATTGGTATAAGCCCCCTTTTATTTGAATGAGAAGTAAAAGCTCTTTTACAGCTAGAACTTTAAAACACAGTCTTGCAATGCTAAATGCATACTACTCTCATAATAGGTCTGTGCTTGATATCTGGAGAAAGTGAGTTACGTTCTATTAACTGCTGTGAATTCTGTTTCTATTATTAGGCGGTGAATTGACACATAAACAGATTGTAGAAACATAGCAATAATAGCATTCTGGAATGTCCACAGAGATTTCTTAAAAGGCTCATGAGAATTTAGAAAGAAACATTATGGTCTAGAAGCCTCGGAAGGCCAAGACTTTGGACTTAGTCTTGCCTATGCCACTGGATGATCTCAGACGTTCATTTAACCTTTCCATGGCTATAATTTTCCCACCTGTCAAGTGAAGATGATTTTTTTTTCATAAGGTTGCATTAAGATAAAATGGGATGCCCTCCAGGTAGCTTAATGGAAAACATACTTTCAAATTAGAAGTCTATAAAAATAGAAGATAAGATGACAAAGGAAATAGAAAATAATGTAAACTATTGCATAGAAGGAATTATGTAGTTTTCATGAGGGACTCAAGATAAAATTAATAAAAGTACTGAAAAAAGGTTTAAAACAATGCCAATCACAACTATACAGAAGATACTTATTTGAAAGGTAAGTCTGAGATGTGTTACCCTTTCTTTTTTTTTTTTTAACAAGAAGTATCCTTGATGATTGTGTAAGAAGTAGGAATTAGTATCTATCAGACATATATTATTTCTTAGGTTCTCATTAGCCAGATTTTGTCTCATTTAACCTTGAAATAAACTGAATTGGGTACTGCTATCCTAATTTTACAGAGGAGAAAACAGAGACTCAGAGAAATAAAGTTACTTGTCAAGGTCAAAAATGATGGAGCTGAGATGCAAATTTTTTGTGTATGCCTTTTCCACATTGAGTCAAGGCTTGACTCCTGGGATATAGCAGGCAAGGATCAATAAGTACTTGGACTTTGGGGATTGTCTTGTTTATAAGAACTAAAAATAGAATTACCATATGATCCAGAAATTCCACTACTGGGTATATTCCCATAAGAATGTAAATTGGTATCCCAAAGAGATGTCTGTATTCCTATGTTCATTATTCACAATAGCCAAGATATGGAAACAACCTCAATGTCCCAGGCATGAATGGATTTTAAAAGTGTGATAAATACATACATCTACACACACACTCACACAATGGAATGCTGTTTGTCCTTAAAAAAACAGACATTTTTGACAATAAGAATGAAGCAATGGATATTATGTTAAAGGAAGAGAGACAAATACTATGTGATCTGATTTATCTGTGAAATCTAAAATGTCCAACTCATAGTAGAGAGTAGAGAGATGCTTATCAAGCCCCAGGGTGGTAGGAAGCTGGACAGGGGAAGGAGAGAAGTTAATGAGTACAAAGTTATAGTAAATTAAGAGGAAAAAGTTTTGATGTTTTATTGCACTACCAAGTGACTATCATTAATAATAATGTATATTTCAAAATGGTTAAAAGAGAGAATTTTAAATATTATCACGACAAAGAAATGATAACTATTTGGGCTGATTAGTATGCCAATTACCCTGATTTGATCTTCCACAATGTTGAAGCACTACATTATACTCCATACATATATACAATTATTATTAGTCAATCATAAAGTAAAAGTTAAGAAAGAACACCTAAATTAATCATTTCTCTCCACACAAGATTAATAGTTATTAAAATTTTGGTTTATTTCCAGTCTCATTAATAGTTATTAACATTTTGGCTTATTTCCAGTCTTAATAATACAATAAATTATTCTATCTTTTCTTATAAATATTAAGTGTATTTATTACAAAGAATTCAAACACTGCATAAAGTACAAACACACATATTTAAAAATCAGTTAAGTCTCATCACATAAGAAGAAATTCTGTTATATTAGATGAACATTATCTGGGCATACTTCTTTAAGAAAAATTTAGAGTTATACAAGAAAATACTTTAAAATATGACTGTATTATAGATTTTTAAGTAAAAAAGAAACAAACTTCTATTTGACCTATAGAAACACACTATCCATGCATATGCACTCGTACACGTACACACAAAACAGGGAAAAATCCCTCATCTGGTTTGCCTAGCTAAGTGAGTAACTTTCCCCTCCATTTCTGTGTTTCCTAAACACAGTTCCTCATCAGATAGAGTACATATGAGGGGATTTCCTGATGGGAAGGGTGAAACTATTAGGAAATGACACTGGGGTATTAGTTTTGCTGCTTTTGTTTGTTGTTTATGTTTTTGATCTCCTCAGGAGACTGAAAGATATCTCTGTCCTCTTTTGCTTGTTCGTCACAGTATTTCTAGTATCATGTTAGACAACTATGGAACTTAATAAATGTTTATGGTAGAAATCATTAACTTTATCTCAGGGTCAAAATCAGCTGCCTTATAAGGGTCTGATGGAAGCATCTTGCTCAGAGGAATGGCACGAAAGGAAAGAAGAGAGTTCAGAAAGGCAAGGAACCACCTGTCAGCTTGTGGCTTAGAGATACCATTATGCACTTGATGTATTCTGATATTTCCCAAAAGAATAAATAAATTGGGGTGGAGCCAAGATGGCGGACTGCAGCCAGCTTTTTACAGAAGCTCCCGTCCAGAAGGAGGCTGAAAGGACAGAAGTTTAGCTAATTAGCTGATGGTTTGGAGCAGAGCCAAGAGAGAAGATTGAGGAGCACACTTCAAC
>CAUYQV010082216.1:0-19860 GCA_963574575.1 Galagoides demidoff
TTATGGATGGGGCGTGTGGTGTGAGGCAGGAACATGGCTGCAGAGATGGACAGGGCTGGGGTGGGAGCATCTTCAAACCCACTAAGGATTTGGTGGTCAATGGCATTAACTATTAATGACTTCCCCTCTCAATTAATCTAATAACTGACAGGAATCATCACATTATTCCAGCACAGATGGAACAGGAGTAACGACAGCACTGGCAATGACAGTGACAACACCCACCTTCACGGAGCCCTTACTGTGAGCCTGGCACACACATTATCTAATTTCATAGTCACAGGAACTCTGTGTGGGAGCTGGGGGAGTCCGGCTATTTTACAGATGAGAAAAGTGACATTCCAAGAGGTCGAGCTGCACGAGTAATGTCCCACTACCCGTGCGGGAGGGAGTCAGCACTCGCGCCCGGGCCCACCGGCCCTGTCCGCACTCTGGCCGACTTGACGCTCACAGGCCTTTGCTGCTGAGTCATTTCCTGTTCTTTTGGTGAGTTAATCCCAGTCCCTTCCACCTTCACTTACAGATCAAGTAGCTTTGTTGTTCTTGGACTTCCCCTGGTTCTCCACCTCGGCTCTAACATGGCATCCTGAATTGGTCACAGTGTTGTGAAAGGGCACACACACGGACCTGCCCAGTGTGGCCAGCCCCATAATGACGCTGTGTTCTCCTCCGTCACTAGGTGGGAGCCAGCAGTCACACAAGCAGCCTCCACCCTTTGGAGGAATGAATTCCTCTCCATTCCAGCCAACACCATAGAATGCTCTGGATAGAAGACGGAGGGTTGGTGTTCTGACGTTACTAAGCTCTCTGGCTCAGTAATGCCCACTGCATCTGAGGGCTGGAAGGGGCATGTGCCTGATGTGGTCCCCAAACCCATTTTAGAACAAGCAGGAAGGGCTGGCTATGCTGACCTCCAGGGGAGGCTGACCCAGTTTGCTCCCCTCCAGCAGCAAAAAGGAGTCTCTGCTTACGGTGGGCACGGTCCAGCAAAGGACACAGACAGAGCAGAGACAGCTCAGTCCAAGCAGCCACCTGCTCTTGTGGTTCCTTGTAGTCAAGTTGGGATCATATGATTAGCTCTGGTCCGTGGAATGTGAGTGGAAATCACGTGTCACTCCTGGGACCTGCTCTCTTTTCCTCTGTCATGATGACCTTGAAGACCATGTTGTAAAGGATGTTAGCAATCAGACAGAGGAGGCCACTGGCCTGTGTAGAACTGTGGCTTGAATGAGTGTGGTTGCTGGTCTTCAGAGATGGTCCCCACTGAACCATGTCTCCTGATTTACCCACCCGTGTAACACCCTCCCATGCTGAGTTGGGGCTGGGCCTCCGATGTCTTTCAATCAATGGAACATGGCAGAGGTGATGCCAGGTACCCATCCATGCCTTCAGAAGGTCTGACAGCTGATACGTTTACTCTTTGTGGAGGCTGAAGCTGTCACATGTGAACTCCAGATGGTCTTACCTCAGGGAGAGGCTCTGAGAAGACAGAGGGCAGAGCTTCGTGTCCCAGGGTTCCAGGTGAGCTCTGGATTCTGACCACCCTGCCAAGTGTGTGAGTGTGGGTGCCCCCACCCAGTGGAGGCCCAAGATGACTACATCCCAAGCCAACACCCCGTGGAGCAGGACAGCCACCCAGCTGACCCTGGCCAAACCAAAGAACCATGAGATAGTACAAAGAATGGTGGTTGTTTTGTGCCACCAAATCTCAAAATGGTTTGCACGTGGTACCAGGTAAACAACACAGCAAGAGAGAAGCTGGTGACACGTTGGCCACTGTGACTTGGGGGTTTGTTTGTTGGAACAGTCACTGTTTGCTTCTCTGAAGTGATAGATAATTACACCAGTTAAGAGATAGCTGTGAACTTGGGCACAAGGACTAGGAGAGTGTGTGGGCGTGATGGTGCCATCCTCCTTTCCTGATCGATCAGACTGGGACAGTAAACGAAGAGGAGAAGTGACAGAGACGTTGAGAATCCCAGCCTGTGGCTGTAAGGGAGTCGTGGTTCCTAGTGGGGGCTGGAGATCCAGCAGCAGAAGCAGATCTGCTTGAGTATGGAAACAAAGGGGGGGGGCATTAGAGCTTGGCCTTACGCTGCTGGTGTGGTTGTGATGGGAGAAATAACCATCGTGTACAGTGAGCTTGATTGTGTTGCTGGCCACGCTGGAAATGAGGGGGGGATGAGAGCTAACTCCCCAGGAGGATGACACCCAAGGAGAAGGAGGAGGGGAAAGGGAGGATGAGGCTGGAGATGCCATAGAGATGTCGCCATTGGAGGGGCCCTGGGAACCAGCAGTCAGGGAAGGAGTTTAAAGAAGATCTGGGACAAAGAGATGGTTCTCCAGAGCCTGGGGTCAGAGAATTTCATTCAGGGGATATTTTGTATTAAAGCCTGTGGCAGTGCTTAGGGGGGCCTTAGAGAAGGACCCATCTCAAGGCAGAGGCAGTGGTGAGCAAAAGATATTTAATCTCCACCCACCCATCCACCTGTCCATCCCTTCATTTTTCTATCCCTCCATCCATCCCTTGTATGGGCCCGCCATAAACCAGGCATGGAGATAATAGTGGGGAGCAAAGCAGACGTGTTCCTGCCTTTGTTGGGAACCCTAGTGGCTCACTCCAAACCTAGGATGCTCAGATTAAGTGATAAGTTCTCTCCTGCACACAAAAAGCCTATAGTAGAGCTAATATTCTCCCTCTGTGGAGCCTTGGCTTGGGGCCAGCCACCGTTCCCTTATACCACTTAATTTGCCCAACAGCAAGGTGCAGCAGGGACTGTTTTAAGGTGAGGCAACCAAGAGTTTAGATGTGCTGAGGCCAAGGGATGATGAACAACTGGTTAGAGCATCCGGCGGCTTTGGGGACCACACTCACGCTATTGTCTTTTAAGCTGACAGCCACCCACCATGTCTCTGTGAGCACTTTAACCCACCACCAGGCCCTCTCCACCTCCCCTGGCCTGATATGGATGTCAGGATTTGATTTCTCACAGAGGCAACGCTATGGATTATTTTGGGGAGAACTGGAAATGTGAAAATGGCGGCACAGTTCAGATACTCTACTGGAGAGAGCCTGGATCTGTGGGTTGACTTTACAAACAATGAATGTAGTTTCTATGGGAAAATGTATTCAAACTACAAACAACTGACTTGGAAGCACAGTCCTGGAACTCAGCCTGTGTGTAAATCAAATCTGTAGCTGTACAAATTGTTTACTTTGAACATGGACCTATCTTTTTCTTGCCCTTGTACTTTCTCTTACTTACTTTTTTCTTTTCATTGTGCTATGCAAAGACCCCCACGTTTCCTGTGTTAGCTAATTGGCAAAACCACATTGTCCCCTAGCCAAGCATACATTTTTGTAACTACCCCCTTGAGAGTCATTTCATCACCACGGAAAATGTAATTTTGTTTTCCTAAGTGACGGATGTGTTTATCCAGGGACTCCAAGTGGGTTCAAGGGCCCTGGCCAGATGGCTCCAGGTGCCCTCAGCGTAACATGAGGCGCTGAACCTGATGGCCCTTGTCGAGTCGTGTGACTCGCAGTTTGAGCCAGTGTGCGCAGATGTGTGGCTGCATGGTCTGCACACGCTCAGCTGGACACATGGCTCTGCTCCCTGGACACCTTAGATGGCATTTAAGGTGGGGGAGGGCTTGCTCCCGCCAGAGTTGTGGTTGGGTCCCCCAGCCAGATGTGAGTCATGCCTATTTTTAGCATTCCACTCACCCAGGTAGGCCAGGCTCCACCTAACTGCTCTCTGAATTCTGCGCCTCTGTTTTCTACGTTGATTGGCTACACCAACGAGGACTTCTTGGCATTTTCTTCTGCACATGTGACTCTTAGCAAGGCTGGCAAAGAAGGGAAGGAAAAGTAGCCATTTTTTGGAGCTGGTGACCTTATAAGAGTGACGTTGGTTGAGTGGCTCTATGGACTCAGCAAGCCACTGGCTGGACCATAGATGGCAAATAGCAGTGCAGGTACCACCACCATGCCCACTCATTTTATGGAGATAGAGGTGACTGACTTCCTGTACGTGGACACAGAGCGTCAGAAAGAGTGCCAGGTTGATCAGCCATGTCTGTCTCTGAGGTGTGGGGAGAGAATCCTGGTGTCTGCACACTGCTATTTCCCATCCTGGAGGGCACTGGTGCACCATTTACTCCCTGGCAGAGTTTATTAGTGTAGACAGAGCATATTCACTGGGGTTTCTCAGAAGCAGACCAAGATGAAGATTTGAGTTCCAGTTCATGTGGGAGGCAATCCCAGGAGGAACTGGCAGTGGGGCCCTGGGACAGGGTGTGTGAACAGACAGGTGACTGTGGTGGGCCCTGGGGCTCAGTCCCAATGGAGACCTCTTGGGGACTGTGTGGAAAGTATTCCAGAGTTGTCCCTCTCAAGGGGTGAGGCAGTGAGTATTGATGCCCCACCTCAGCCTGTCATTGACTCAGGGCTGCTCACAAGCTGTTGGTATCCAGGACTTTTGTCCTGTGCATGTGGGGGCTGTGCCAGTTCTTGTGTCCTGTCCTCAGGCTGAGAGCTGCAGAGCCGTGTGGCAGGCAGTGAGGGAGATGCAGGACCTGAGGTCTAGGCAGATTGTAAGCGTCCTGCCGGATTTAGGCTTGTCCAGAAACCTCATGAGACAAGTTGGGACAGTGTCATGACATGGAAAGAGCACCTGACCTGGATCTGGGTAACCAGGATACTAGCACCCCAGTGCTATAAGCAGGGTTCCCACCCCTGCCTCGCCGTGTTGCCTGGATGAGCCCCCTACTTCTCTGGCAGCTGCAGTCCCTCCCCTATTACCTCTAGGGGGTTGCTGTGAGAATGAATGAGGTAATGTCTATGAATTAACACTGTTAATTTTAGAGGTCTCTGTGAATATAAATTTTGGCTGCCTGCCTCCCTTCCTTGTAGTGTAACTCAGACCAAATGCTAATTGGGATCTCTTGGCTCCACCCCCCACATGGGTGGGCCAATGAAGAGCTACCTTGTCCCCTTCTACAATGATTAGCTCAGGAAGGGCACATGACCATGCGGAGCCAATCAGAGTCTTCCTTGGGATTGATATGTGGGCCCTAGGAAACAGAAGCCTCTGGTCCCTATAGTGGGAGGCTGTGAATCTGAGGTTGCTGGTGGTCACTGCATGGTGCTAGGGGAGAGGACCTGACTGGAGAGTAAGTCAAAGAGAGCCAGGCAGAGCCAGATAGGGTTGAGAGACAGAGAGAGAAAGAACCTGACAACTTTCACTGGATCTAGCTGTCACTAAAACTGGTGCTTGACCAGTTTTGTTGGGTGAGACTTTTTGCTTTAGTTGGTTGGAACTGAGACTCCTGTGATTTGTAGCGGGAACTTCATTAACTCAGGATAGAGACATTTGAAATGATAGTGAGCCTGCTGGACAGGTGCTGGGTTATATTTGCTTCTGTTGAAGGATCACAAAGCAGCCACTTCTGGGAGGGGGCCCCAGGTTAGCTGAACTCCCCCTATGCATGGTACAGATGCCTTTGCAACCTGTCTCCCCACCACATCCACCGAGCCCCTGTCGTACCCTCAGGCATGTCCCTCAGTCCCTCGAGGGCCCCTATGTCACCTCTTGCTGCAGGACCCTGGGCTACTCTGGCTGCTAGTGCCTGTGACTCACCCCCAGCCTGCTGCTGACTTAGCAGGAGCCTCTCCCATGGGACACATCCTTCACTTTGTGGCAAAGTCTGTTCTCACATTTTCCTCCCAGGAAACCCTGCTGGGGGTGGACAGTGACGAGAAGCTGGGTATCAGAGGTCTGGGTTTGGTGGGGTGGGGAAACCACTCCAGAGTCTTGCCATGCGCCCTTAAAGTGCATGCAGAAATTGCCTTCTATTAGACAGCCTATCACCATTTTACCTCATTAATATTTTCAGTGACCATGGTCCAGGTTTAGCCTGTGATCTCTGATCCTTGATGGTTCCACTGGGATACTAGCACCCCAGTGCTATAAGCAGGGCCTCATCAAACAGTTGAGAAGTTGGGGGGTCTGGTCCTAAGTCCCACCCCCTTGCACTGTGCCCCACCTCCCAGTCCCCAGCGTGTGCCTTCCTCTTCTCGCCACTGCCATCTGATTTGCCCTCCTTCCCGTCCCTGTCAGAGAACATGCCCCAGACTGTCCTGGTATTCCCAACAAGTCCTTACCCAAGTTCCCCTTATCTGCTGTCATGGCTCTAAGTTTCCAGGGGTGGGGGGAGAGAGGATGCCAAGTGCTAAGTGTGCCCAGATTGCTCAGCACTGGGCAACCTGCCTGGGACATAGGTAGGTGCTCGCTAAGTAGGGCTGAGTGGGCACTCTGCAGGGCCACCTCCCCATCTCAGAATAGGACTGGTCTTCCTGTGTGAGCCCAAGAGGAGGTGGTTTGGAAAGACTCAGCAATGCAGCCAAGGGGCAGGGCCACTGCCTGGGAGGGAACCTGCAAGACAGGCCAGCAGGAAGCAGGGCTGCTCCGGGGAACCTGCGTGCTCCAAGTTAACTCTCCGGGAAGGGGTAGTGGGGGTGGTGCTGTCCAAAGAGCCTTAAGTGCACAAAGTGTTTGCAGAGATGCTTCCCAGATGTTTTTCATTTCACAGGGGACTGAAGAGGAAATGGGCCTCAGCTGCAGCATGAGGAGTCTCATTTTAAAATGTGAAGGAGACACTGTCACGTCAGAGGCAGATGCTGGATGGGTCCCCAAATGCAAAGATGCATCTTTGGGGCTGTGTAACACAGGCTCCAGAGGGTGGGGTTAGGACCCTCAGAGATGGTTGACATCAGAGCTTGTGGGGGTGGGGAGCAGAGAGGAGCTGGGCCCCAGCCTGCGGGGCAGGAAGGTCAGGAATGTCCTCTTGCTCACGTGCCTGCCACTGCCCTAGACCAGCAGTGGGGGCCTGAGCCACATGGGGGGTGGGGTCAGGACACGCCTGTGTGGGCAGTTTTGTCTGATCCCTTTCTCAGTTCCAAGGGCTTAGATGTGCCCATGGCAGGACTGGACAACAGGGGAGGGGACAGCTTGCAGCCTGCCAAAGGTTAACCCTGGCCCCAAAGGGAACTTGGGTTTCTCCTACAGTCATTCTGTAGGGAGCTGAGGGCCACACACGTTACCTATTCTATGCTTCCTACAGCAAGATATGAGCAGTGCCACACACTCACCCGGCTGGTTTCTTTTTCTTTTTACATTCTTTTATTGAAGTAAAATATACACATGTAATTTACTAACATCTTTATCAAAGAAAAGATCAGTCTAGTTAGAGCCAACGTAATTTTTTTGAGGCAGGATCTTGCTCTGTCACCTAGGCTGGAGTGCAGTGGCCTCATCATAGCTCACTGCAGCCTCCAACTCCTAGTCTTAAGTGAAGCTCCTGCCTTGGCCTCTCAAGTAGCCAGGACTACAAGCACGGCCACACTGATTTTTGACAAAGGTGCAAAAGCTATCTGGTGGAGGGGGCCTCTTTTAACACATGGCACTGGAGCAATCAGACATCCATAGGCAAAAAAAAACATCAACCCAGACCTCACAGCTTATGCAGAATTTAATGCAAAGTGGATCAGGGACTTAAATGCAGAAAGTAAGACCATAAAACCCTTATCAAAAACACAGGAGAGAATCTTTGGGAACCAGGCCTAGGTGGCCAGTTCTTGGATTTGGACGAAAAGCATGACCCGTCCAGGGAAAGAGACACGCCTTGGACTTCATCAGAACAGCAGCTCTTGCTCTGGGCAGCGTCCTGTTTAAAGGAAGGAAGAAAACGCATCAGAGACAGAGAACATGTTTGCAAATTCCAGGCCCCCAGAAGAGCAGCCTAGAACACTGAACAAGTCCCCATGTTGAATGCTGGCGGGTGATCGTCCCAGAGGGCTGGACGGCCAGCACTGCTCTGACTAAAACCTTCTGCAGGGAAGGGAATGTTGGCTGCACTGTCCACTGTGGATTGGTCTAAGGGTGGACACCTGGCCCAGGCTGGTCCCTAGCAGCACCTCTTTTTGCTACCCCAGGGCCATGGCCTGAGACCCAGGGTGGGGAGGTCAGTGACTGTCGGGCCCGGTGCTGTCTCATTGCCATGCATGGTTGGGGTGGACGAAGAATGAGCTGAGGAAGGGCCAGGGCATCTGCGGGTGCTGAGGGGTGCCCGGCTGCTGTCTCCTTCCTGCTCGGTGTCTCACTGTGGATCAGCGGCTGGCGTCTTCCTCAACGCCTTTGTGGGGAGGAGGAGCAGAGCTCGCTGGCCAGTCAGCACCTGACCCAAAATTAGCACTGGGCCCTGGACGGCCTCCTTGTGCTGCTCTGTGGCCACGTTTATGCTTTTCCCAACACCACGATGTCTGCTTTGGGGAAATGTTTTCAGCACAGATGTGTGGGTGAGACAGATGGTGGGAAATGGCCTGAATTGGTTGCACTTTGGGATTTAAAAAGATATGACATTATGTGCTGGAGATCAGAACTCAGATGGCCTCAAAGAATCCACACCAGCACCTCATCACGGGGCTGGCTGGAGAGACCCACCTCCCTGTATCCAGCTCTCCACACCTCGTCACTGGGGCTGGCTGGAGAGCACCCGCCTCCCCCAACCCAGCTCTGGCCTGGTTGGTTCTTCTCAACATGGCAGCCGGAACTGATCCACTGGACAGGGGCCGGCCTTGTCCCTCTGCTGGTGAGCCGCAGCCTCCCTTCTTACTCTGAGGGCCTCTGTGGCCTGGCTCCACTTTCCGACCTCACTTCCAGAACTTCCTGTGTCCTCTCTCTGGTCCGGCCTCCCTGGCCTTGGCTGCTCCTTCCGAAGTCTCACTCTCCCCTGACCCTTCCTCTGCCCACTGCTCTTCCTGACCTGTTCTTGTGGCTCTAACACACCTCAGTGGCCTTCACTTACTGATTTGGCTCCCCCTCTAGCAGGGACCCTCCCTGAGGGTAGGGGTGTTAGTCTGGCTCCCCATCTCCCAGGACATGTCACAGAGCAGCATCCGACATGTAGGAAGGTCTTGACACAGGTTTGGTGAAGAGATGACAACGCTGAGTGCCGTGCTCTGGACTTGATATGGTCATGTTGGGCATGAGAAGAATCACCTGGACCAGCATCAGATAGAAGGCAGGACGATGGGTCCCACTGGCTCGAGCAGGATGGTGGGTCCCACTGGCTCGGGCAGGACGGTGGGTCCCACTGGCTCGGGCAGGAGCATGAGTCCCACTGGCTTGGGCAGGACGGTGGGTCCCACTGGCTCGAGAGCTCTGGGGAGCGTTGATGCCACTATGAGTGGCACACCAGACTGGTGGCGTTTGGTGTTTGTGGGAACAGTGGCAGCAGCAGAGAAATTGATGAAAGCAATCGGTGTGGCCTTTTCAACAATGGGAAGACCCCAGACTGTGAGTCTTCTGGGCAGACTGCTGTAAACACAAGTGTGAGCAGATTCCCCTGCTCCCAGCTCAGTGTGGCTCCTGCCAAATTGGAAACACTTGGATTTTCTGAAAATGCTTTTCTTATCTTTGAAAAAGTTCTAACTTAGAGGACTTGCTGTGGACTCTGTGAAGTTGGGGGAGATGTCCAGGGTCCCATGGCACCCCAGGTACACAGGGCTTTCTCTGAGTTCATGTGGGGAAGGGTACAGCAGAGCCGGGTGTAAAGGGAGGAGGCATGGGGGCTGGAGAGGTGCCTGAACCCCACCCTGCTCACTCTGCCACAGATGACACTTGCCCTCTCCGTGTTACTGTGGGAAGAAAAATAACAAGGAACAGTTGAAAAAATAAAACTTCCCTCTTAAAAACGTGCCACAAACATTATGTTTTTCCACTTTTTTTTATTACAAAGATCAATCTCCCCACTCTTGGCATTCTGAAGGGGAATTTTATTTTCTTTCTTTTCTGGGTGTTCTCTTCCAGCTTGGTAAAGAATCTGCTCAGAACAGGAAATAGTAAGGGACTAGAAGGGCTGCTCATGCCCAGAACTTTCCAGGTGTGGGGGAAGGCCCGTTTGGGCCTGAGCCTGGCCCAGCCTCACCTCACCGTCATCCAGGGATGAGTCCTGGGTGGTGGCTGGAGCCTGCTGCACACATACCCCATAGGTTCCAGCCACCCAGCTGCATGGGCCTTGTGGAGAGAGGGACTATAATCACTATGCCCCAGTCTGAGTCTCTTCTGTACTTGAATTATAATGTCACCAGCTATTGGGGCTTCCTGGTAAATGACTACGCTTGGGGTCTGGGCCCTGAGCACTGTGCCCGGCTTCCCTCCCAGTTTCCTTAAGTATTCTCTCCCAGGGCAAGCCTGAAATTTAATACTTTAATGAAATGTCCCTCTGCCAGCCCAGAGAGACTGTTCCCAGCCTGCATTGGGAATCCTTCCTGGAAGGCAGTGTGAGTCCTATGCCCCCTGGCCCAGTCTCCTCCTTGAGGAAAAAATACCCTGCAGGTTACAGCTTTATGTCTCCTGCCCCATGAGTTACTGGGACATGGCCTGGCCAGGAGCAGCTCTGGGGTCCTCCTGCTTCAGTCAGGCCAGCCTGCTGACCCCAGGTTCCTGCCCAGTACCCTTCACCCAGCTTTGTCAACTGGCCAAGCAAACCACTTCAGGGACGGTGAGGCTTAGAGGTGCCAGCAGAGGGGATGACTGACTGGCTGTTTTAAGGGGAAGGGCCACCTGTGGGGAGGGGGAAGTGAATGTCTCCTGCCTGGGAGAGCTCAGGGAGGGCAGGGGTCACAGCTGCACCCTTAGGGGCAATAACAGCTCAAGACGCACCCCAGCGCCTCTAGTTCCGAAGTAAGTTTCCACGGACAGAAAGGTTCTTAGATTAAAGAAAAGACCTTTGGAACCTGCAGATGGCTCAGATCCGGGCACTGCTTCCCACCTGTCCTTGGAGGCCAGTCCTGTCTCTTGATCTTTGGGTCCTTAGTTGTGTTACTGGAACACGCAGGAGCCTGTGATAGAGCGAACATTGTCACAGGCTGGGCAGTGTGTGGGGAAGCCGCCTGGTCGGTGCTCAGCGCTGGGGAGGCTCAGTGGGCGTTTTATCACAAGGGCCGGTTCCTCCCACCCCATCCTTAATCACCCAGGCTGCTGCCGTTTCCTCTTTCTGGGAGATGTTTACTTCTTGGGGAGGAAGATGGTGTGCCCAGGCCACCAATGACGGAGCCTGAGAAGGGTCTCTGAGGCACCACCCGGGAGGTCTACGGAACTGGCCCGATGCAAGAGGGGGTGCCAGAGAAGGGCCCCAGGTTCAGGGGAGCTGTGGCACTGCCCCTCCCATTGTGAAATTCAAACAGCCACACGAGCATCAGCCGCTATCTGGGAAGCACCGTCTCACTCTCATCGGCTCGTACCCTCGTTTTTTCCATGCTGTTCCCATTTCGAAGGCTCTGTGTCTCCTCTGGAATAGTTAATACGCTGAAGTGTCATGAAAAATCTTTGAACTTCATTACAGTTAGTAACAAATGCATTTGGGTTTATTTTTCTTAGTTGAAAAAATAAAGCCTATTTGTCGAAACCATTAATGTGACACCGTCTTAACATTAAGCATTCTCAGAGGCTGACTCGATTACAACTGTTTTGCTTTTTCCTAATTAGGCTACTCCAAATGTTTATCGTTGCATTTTGCTCTGGTGTGAAGAGGGCTGCTCTGGTGGTCTGAATATTTGTGTCCACACCAACTCCATATGTTGAAATCTTAACCCTCTTGGCAATGGAATAGGAGGTTGGACGTCTTGGGAGGTGATTGGGTCATCACTGGGAAGAGTGCCTTTATCAAATGTACTCACAGAAGCTCATCTATCCCTCCTGCCATCCAAAAGCAAAGTGAGAAGGCGTCTATGAACCAGAAAGCCCATCCCAGACACCACATCTGCTGGTGCCTTGACCTTGGACTTCCAGGCTCAATAACTGTGCCAAATAAAGGTCGACCCTGATCATGGTGGGGCAGACTGAGCAGACCGGGATAAGGGCTCTATTTCTCTAATATTATAAAGTGAAAGCAACTTTATATTTAGGTTCTATCACTTCTTGATACTTTTGATAATTCACGCGCATTGATATTAAACTTTCATCCACAAAAGTTGACTTCTATTCAGAGTATCCCAAAAGTCTCCCTAAAATTGCCATACATATGGAAAATGGGAAATTGTAGCTAAATATATTTTTATTTACAAAATATTCATTATAAAATTTTACAGAATACTTACAGAATATTCTCCATGTGTTGGCTTGGCTATCTCTTTCTAAAATTTTGTAGTGAATGTTTGTAAAGAGGAATACATTTAGCTACAATTCACCTCTTTCCCTAAGGATGGCACCTTCTGGGGCTGCTTCTGGGACACCCTGTATTGTTAGCACAAAATTAAGTTGTATAACTTGATATTAAAACTCCTTTTACTCTCTCTGTGGTTAAGAAACGTTTTTATTTAGAAAGACTGACAGTAGCATAAAAGCAACACCACTGGTGTTGTATAAGACAAACCCTCTGCTGAAAAGAATGAGATTGGGAGCCTCTCCCACTCTGGGCGTCTCGGTCTGCAGCCCCTACTGTCCTGCCCTCTGTCCTTCATGCCCCCCGCCCTCGCCTCGGTCAATCTCTTACACATCTATTCTCTTCTTGGCCTCAGTTGGAAAACCCTGAACCAATGACCCTCTTGTAACAGAATGTGTATATTTTTACAAATATCTTGTGTCAGGGTCATAAAAATGACCCTTGGTTGGAGAACATCTGACCCCTATTAAAGTTTTCTGGTGAAGGTTGTGTAATTCTGCTCCAAGTCAATTCTTACTGTCAAACTGGCACCTCACAGAAGGTCTCTCCTCCTTTCTTCCCGCCCCTCCCCTTCCAGCAGAGAACACGGCTCCATGATGCTCCCACTGTGGGGCCCACGTTGGTTCTGAGCAGGTGTTTTCACTTTCTCTGCAGGACGGGCTCCCTGCCGCGCCCCTGAATACCTTTCCTCCATTTCAGCTGCCCTTGCAACATCGCAGCAGCCAAGCCCAAAGGAACATCTGTGGAAATTTCAGCTGGAGAATCAGGACTGGGTGTTGCTCAATACATGGAAAAAATGCAGTGTTTCTTCTGCAAAGAACTGGATCCACATGGCGGTCTCCATCGGCCTTCACGGAGGGCGGGGCTGGGGTGGTGCCGGGCGCTTCACAGATCTGAGTCTTCCCCGCTAGGTTACCCTGAAAGACACCATGTGAGCCTGCTTCCAAGCCTTTGCCTGTGTAAGGCTCCCCCTGTTTTGACATAGGGAGGCAGTGACCCAGGGTCATGCAGAAGGGTCAGGTGGGGTCACGTTTAGCATGAAGTCTGGTACCCAGAACTTTGCCTGACATGTGGGGTCAGCAGGAACTACAGCAGCTAGTAGGACCCAGAATCCAAGTCCAGGATAAACACTGCCCAGGTCCTGCCTATCCACACCTGCCTGCTCCTGGGCCCCCCCAGGCCCCATCCAGGTCTGAGGGCTTTCATAGTCCTACCCACCACCAGGGAACTCTTTCTCTCCTCAGGCATGTGGGTCAGTTCTGGCCATGGCAAGTCCTGTGGGGAGGACCAGCTCACCTTTATTACTAGTGAGCCACTCTGAGGCTCTGCTCCTGTATCCAGGGTGCTTATACTGGTGCCTGCCCCAGGGCAGCCTGCCCAGGGACAGGATGCCAGGCAAGCCAGCGCTGGGCACCTGCCCCTCCCTGGATCTAGGAGATTTCCCCAGGCGTACAGAGCCACTCCCCCAACATTGTAGATTTCATTTCTCTGCAAATCATAGCAAAGTCCCAATTGTTGATCCTGGTATGTGGAAAGAGATGAAAGTGAGGAGAGTTAAAAAATTGCTAGTTCCTAGACAGAAAATTGCTTTATAAATCCTGCTGATTTTGGATATGTCCATCATGACCTGAAGGTGCCACTCAGGTGTTCACTTAAGTTTAGTAGGTGCTTAATAAATGCTTATGAAGTGATTACTTCAGAAGCTGCACACCCTTGGGTTTTGCTCTGCACTGAGTGGTTTAATGGAGTATCGGGAGGAGATAAAATGCAACCCCAGAAAACAAGCTAGGGACACCTGGTGATGCTGACAATTGTAAATACACCTGCACTTCCCCAAGTGGTGCTGTGTCCTCAGCCGCAGTGAGTTTCTTCCCACCCACTAGCTCTAGCTCCTCCCAACTCTTCTCCTCCAGGGTACCCCAGTTTCCCTAAGGCTGCTGCACATGTTGGGATGTGTGGGCTGAACACTGAGCAAAATGTCCAGGTGTCCCCCAGCCTGTTTGTCCTGCTCTCCGGTCGGTATGGAAGTCCTCACTGGGCACCGTCTCCTCCTCCACTGGCACAGCCCTCAGCTCTGGGTGCTGTGGTAACTTTTTTTTTTTTTTGCAGTTTTTGGCCGGGGTTAGGTTTGAACCTGCCAACTCCGGCATATGGGGCTGGCGCCCCATTCCCTTGAGCCACAGGTGCCGCCTGCCATGGTCACTTTTGATGACACTGGCTACCTCTGGTTGGAGACCCAGAGAGGTCAGAGTGGGACTGCCCCTTCTGAAGTCCCTGGGTGCCCCAGCCAAGGTAACTTTCCAAGAGAAGAGGGGATGAAGTCTCTCCTTTCACTGGTTTCTATGCTTTATCCATGAATGGTCAGCTGGTGAGCATGGGGTGTGGGAGACCCAGCTGAAGAGCTGAGCCCCGAGGTGGTGAGCGCCTGCCCAGAGTGGGGAGTGTGTGATCGGCGCACAGGAGTGTCAGGGGCTGCTTCAGGGTGGGTGGGTGGCAGGAGGGCTGTGTGTGTGGGGGGATTTGGGAAAGGAATTTGGCTGAGCACCTTTCTTAGTAGGTGTCCTGAGAGCTGTGACTATTGTCCCCTGGGCAAATCTGGGAGACACAGGGATGGACATTTGTACTTCTTTGGATGGGACTGTGAGTGGTGCAGGGGAATTAGGTGCCCAGTCCTGCCTCAGAGTTGGGAAACTGACTGTGAGACCAGAACTCGGGGGGCTGGATCTTGGGGAGGTGGCTCTCAGGTAGATGGATCTCGGGGGGCTGGATCTCTAGGGGCTGGATCTCAGGGGGCTGGATCTCAGGTGGCTGGATCTCAGAGGGTGGATCTCAGGTGGATAGATCTTGGGGGGCTGGATCTTGGAGGGCTTGATCTCGAGGAACTGGATCTCAGGTGGATGGATCTCAGGGGGCTGGATCTCAGGGGGCTGGACCTCAGGGGGCTGGATCTCAGGGGGGCTGGATCTCAGGGGGCTGGAACTCAGATGAAGCCAAGTGCAGGGGGAAGAGGAAGGAGAGCAGGGACAGTGAGGAGAGATAGTCTGTAAACCGAGTGTTTCACAGTCTCAGACCTAAACAAGGTCTCTACTCATTTCTAGAGCAAGAGTTGAGATGCCCTGAGTAAGCTGTGCTTAAGGCAGGCTGTGAAGACTCTCAGGTGAGCATGACAGATGGGGCGTCTCTGTCTGCAGCCCATAAAATGACACTCAGGGAGTTTCTAGAAGTTGTAAACTCACAGAAGATGAAGACAATGGGAGGAGCTCCTTCAGAGGGTGAGAGATTTCAACATAGTTGAGGAAGGTGGACAGCAGAAGGAGAGGGCATGTGGGGGTTGCCTCCTGTGGATACTTACAGGGTGACAGAGCTAAGAAGGAGATGCCCAGGACTCAGCACCAGGTGTGGAGAAGGCTGTGGACCAGGGGTGGGACCACCCCCGAGTTCTCCCCTCCCTGGACAACCTGGCATCCACACATCCTCCACCTCAAATTCAACCAACCAAACACGCTACCAATCAATTGACCCACCTACCTGCTTACCAACCCACCCACCAGCCAACCCACTAACCCACCCAACAACCCACCAACCAACCTACCAACCCAGGGTTCTGCTCTCAGAAATTCAATGGGTTATTCTGGGAGGACTGGAAGTGGGCATGGCCTCAGCAGGGGACCCCAGACCAAGCCCCATGCAGCTTCATGTTCACAGATGCCCGGGGCCTGGTCCCAAGCTCCTGTTTGCACCAGATCCCTCTTCCTCAGTGAGATCTGGCAGCTGCCGGCTCCTCTCCCAAGCAGCTTCTGTGATTTCTCTGAGAAATGAGCAGACAGCTGAGGATTGCCAGACATTTAAACTGGCAGCAGGAAGAACAAAGAAACATGCAGAAGAAAAAAGCATTCAGAGGCCAGCGTGCAGCCTTGAGGGGCCCCTGTGGTCTGCCTTCGAGGAAGACTGCAGCTGTGACATCTCTTGCTGGAGCCTTCAGGCTCTGTCCTGTGGCCAGGCTGAGGCCCTGTGCCCCACCGGCAGCCCCCATCTGATGACAGAGGACAGCAGCACCACCAGGGCTCCCAGTCCTGGGCAGTGGGTGACTCCCTGGGGAAGGCCTTTGCTCACAGCTCCTGACAGGCTGGGGGTGCCTGCTCAGGGCTGCACTGTGGTCCATGGTCCCTTCCTCTGTCCTCCGTCTCTGTCTCCGTCTCCTTACATGGGTTCTGCACCAGCTTCCCAGTCTGAAGTCCCCTGTCCCACTCCTGTCCCCACTCTCACTTCTTTTTCATGGACGTTATGCTCAGTGTGTCTCTTGCATACCTGTCTTTACTTCTGCTTGCGGAGGACCCAAGGAGTGAGTTTAGGGACTGAGTGGCCCACTGCCTGGTTGGCAAGTGGCAGGTGGGCTCTGGATGGTCCCTGGCATGGGAGAGCTGTCCAGAAGCCATTCTGATGGTGGTGAATTGGTCCCAGGGCAGGGGAAAGCCCCGACTGGTGTGACGGCTAGATCTGTTGACCCGTAAGAGGTGGCCATGCCTGTGTGTGTGCATGTGTATGTATGTGTGTGTGTGTGTGTGGGGGCTGTGACTGTGCTGCATTCAACACCGCATTTGGCTGAGGTCACTCTGCTTGGCAGCTTGTAGCACCCACACTGGGTCCTTGGAGTGTAGGATGGGCAAGTCCCAGTGGCACCTCTGAGATTCCGCTCCCCACCTGTCAGGACAGTGGAGTGAGTCAGGGACACCACCACCTGAGATCTGTTCACCACCTACTAACTGGTAACACTGCAGGTTCCTGGGGCCTGAGCAGGACCAGAGGACATGAGTCAGCTGCATGCACAGACGGGGATCCCAGACTACCATGTCCCCCACTGTAGTGGGGCTGCTGCCCCTCTCCCAGTTCACGTGGAGGGCCGGCCACGTGGGTGGGTCTGTGCCACCTGCAGAGGGGGAGGAAAGAGCCAGAGGGGTCAGCTCAGAGTCTGGAGTCTGCTGGGAAGCGTCCTTCTGCCTTTGATCTTAATCATCACAGGCTTCACTGCCAGCACCCCGTTCGCTTCTAACTCTGTCTCCGTGTCTGCTCTGCAGATGCTCCAACTCCCCCCCTCTTTCTGCCCCCCCTTCCCACTCTCTCTCACACACTCAACCAGCAAGAACAACAACAGCAAAAAACGACAAAAACTCAAACTCAGATTCAGATTAGTATCTTAAATGAATTTTTTTAAAAAGATAATCATTTGTGAAATATGAACATGGGTCTGTGAGGATGGAAGTGCTTGAATGAAAGCAAGAAAGTGCTTGATATGAAAAATATGGAAAAAATTCAACACAAGGGTGGGAAGGTAGGCAAAGAAATCTGGAAAATGGCACAGAAAGAAACAGAGAATATGAGAGAAAAAGCCCCAGGGACCAATCCCAAAGCTGTGATATCTGACTAACAGTAGTTTTAGAAGCTGCTTTTGGGAGCAGCCCCCTCTCCCCAGGGCACCCACCCGGTGGTTCTTCCTTTCCCCCCACTTGTCTCCAGGAAAAGCAGAGAATCTTATGACTGGTGAAAGGTCCCTGGGCAGGGGCAACCCTGTTTTTCTTCCTTGTGGGAGGGAACTTCCTGGCAGGGGCACTTTCTGCTCTGTCCCCATGTCCCACCGTCACTGTAACTGGGTCTGCAAGTCTACCCATTTCTGCAACTGTGTCACCTCTGGAGCTGTGGCATTGCAGGAGCCACATCATTTCTGGACCTGTCTGGTTTCTGCAGGTGCCCTGTTTGGCTTTCACTGTGAGGCCTTTCCTCCAACGTGGCTTCCCCAGTAGGGTAGGTGATGTTTTTGGCCTCACACCTGGTACTAGAGTGCTGTGGCATCAGCCTAGCTCACAGCAGCCTCAAACTTCTGGGCTCAAGCAATCCTCCCGCCTCACCACCCTCCCAAGTGGCCGGGACTACAGGCCCTGGCATCACACCAGGCTAACTTTTCTATTTTCAGTGGAGACAGGGGTCTTATTCTTGCTCAGGCTGGTCTCAAACTCCTGAGCTCTAGAAAACTACCCACCTCAGCTTCCCAGAGTGCTGGGATTACAGGTGTGAGCCACCATGCTGGGCTCTCAGTTTCTGGAAGACAACAAGCAGGCACTGGGAGGATGGGATGGGGAGGCGCTTTCAGTGACAGAGGAAGAGTGTAAAGTGGACACCCTACGAGAAGCCGACATGGACCGGCAGTAAGCCTGCCCATGGGCAGTACCGGCCTCTGGAAGTCAGTGGAGAAAGTTCTGAGGGAAAGAGTCATCGCCTCAGTATTCCACACGTTTTCAACTACAGCTCAGGTAGGCGGAGAGAACAGAGACATTTTCACACACCAAAGAGCTCGGATGCACACCTTGCATGCCTCTTTCCCTGGGTGATTACTATAGTACATTCCTCCGAGAGAGGGTCTAAATCATGAAAGATCCAGGGCTGGGTTCCAGGACATGGTGTCTTTAATCACAGGAACACGATACCCTCTGCAGGGATGTGGAGCGGGGCCAGGGCCCAGGCTGGAGGGAAAGACTGTTAGGGGAGGTCCCTGAAAGGAGGAGATGGCAAAAGAGCAAGTGATTGCAGAGTCTCTAAGAGAAGGTGAGGCAATTGCTGAGTGAGAAACAGACAGTTCTTTTCAGATGGATGTTGGCCTTCCAGAAAAGGCAGTGCAATCCCAGCACACCACTCAGCTGTGCAACAAGACTTATTTACATTAAGAGTGTGTGTGTTTGTTGTGTGCATGGGTTATATCTCTGTGACTAGTGATTATGAGTTTTTAACTTTAAGATTCAATTTTTGGAGAATTAACTCAATGTGGAAACAGCATCAATGTTAATATTACAACATTTCAAAAATTAACAAAATAAGAACAGTGATTCTGTGACTGAGTGGGGGTGGTGGGATGAAACAAGGAGGCGCCAGGGGAAGATGGGGACATCAATTTTGTCTCACACCATGGGATCCAAGAGGCATCGTTGGGGTTAATTTTTAGTTGTTGTTGGACCCTTTCAGTCTATTAACTCTATAATCTTTCACATCCAGGAAGTTTTCTTGTGCTCTTTCTGCCATTATTTCTCTTCTCTATTTGGAGACTTCCAGGATTGACTGACCCTTTAGTGGGCTCACCTTTTCTCTCCATGGTAAATTCCTTTGTTTTCTTTCTGCTTTCTTGGGGATTTTCTCAACTTTGTCACCTATCCCTTTTACTATTTTATTTTGTTCTGATCCTTGTACTTTTAACTAAGTGGCAGTTAAATATTCTGCTTTAAAATAATTTAAAAAAAGGGCAGCACCTGTGGCTCAAAGGAGTAGGGCACCAGCTCCATATGCCAGAAGTGGCAGGTTCAAACCCACCCTTGGCCAAAAACTGCCAAAAAAAAAAAAATTAAAAAAAATGCCCTTATGTTAAGAATTCATTATTTTATCTCATTTCTCTAAGGTCATAAAATATGGTTTCTTGGAGAATTTATCCTATTCTCTTCATTGTTCAACTCGAATTAACTCCAGGATCTTATAGCTAGAATTCCCTTATGGTTTTTTTTTTTTTTTTTTTGAGACGGAGCCTCAAGCTATCCCCCTGGGTAGAGTGCCATGGCATCACAGCTTATAGCAACCTCCAACTCCTGGGCTCAA
>CAUYQV010082217.1:0-12700 GCA_963574575.1 Galagoides demidoff
CAAGGTGTTAATAACTTCTAACATTTGATAGAATTTTTTTTTTTTGAGACGGAGCCTCAAGCTATCCCCCTAGGTAGAGTACCATGGCATCACAGCTCATAGCAACCTCCAACTCCTGGGCTCAAGCTAGTCTCCTGCCTCCGCCTCCCAAGTAGCTGGGACCACAGGCGCCTGCCACAACGCGCGGCCATTTTTTGGTTGCAGCCATCATTGTTGTTTGGCGGGTCCGGGCTGGGGATTCGAACCCGCCACCTTAGGTGTATGTGGCTGGCGCCTTAGCTGATTGAGCCACAGGCACTGAGCCCATTTGATAGACTTTTATCCAGGCCTGTATATCTGTTCACCACTGGAAAAGTGGGTTTTTATTTCATTTTCTTTCCCTTATGTTTAGGCTAACATTAGTAAGGATCCTAATTTTAATCAAGCATCAAAATACTGGAAAGAATAAGAAAGGTGGTCATTAACAAAAAGAGTAGAAAGATTTTATCCTGACTAACCAAATTATTTTCCATCAGGAATGAAAAGTTACTAAAGGTTTGAGGATTGTTGCCTTCCCTTTTCGGTGTACAAATATTCCTGTGACTGAACCATTGAGAAGAGATAAATAGAGACTCTAAAGTTCCCTTTTGATTTATGGGGATTCATGGTTAGTAGGCAAATGAATGTACCTGCCTGAGTGTTTTAATACCTTGTGGACCATCCCGTGCATCTTGTAAACCTGTGTTCTCATTTGTATCTGGGTCAGTTGTGATTTTGGTATTGAATCCTTCATTTCTTTTGGTTTATTCATTTCAGAATTTCCTTTAAAAAAGATTTTTAAAAAAAATCCCATGTGATTAGTTTTTGTTTCTTTTTCCCCCATTCACTCATTAGACAATGTTTCTCATGCTCCAGTGGTGTTTGAGACAGATAAGAATGAAACTTTTCTCCCCTTCGGCATTCCATTATCATTTCGTTCTCCATCTCCTCTTGTGTCTCTTCAGGCTGTCAAAGAAAGGTAAACCAATTAGTCTTGTCATTTAATTCCGTTTCTTATTTCACCTCAGTTGTCACATTAGGCTGAGAATGCAAAGACATTTTAAATGAAAAAAAAGAAAGTCTATGAATTATTTCTCACATAACCTGCCATGTGAAGCTGTTAACTTCTCATTCAGCCTTGGGGAATTTAGCTTTCCTTTTTGTTTTAGTAGCTAGGTATTTGAGCTTTTACAGGTGTGGGGTGCTTCACCCCCAACAGAGCAAAAAATTAAAAAATTGTTTTGCCCTCAACCCTAATAGTTTCTGTATATCATTAAGTCATTTCCTTTTTTTTTTTTTTTTTTTTTTTGAGATGGAGCCTCAAGCTATCCCCCTGGGTAGAGTGCCATGGCATCACAGCTCATAGGAACCTCCAACTCCTGGGCTCAAGCGAGTCTCCTGCCTCCGCCTCCCAAGCAGCTGGGACCACAGGCGCCCGCCACAACGCCCGGCCATTTTTTGGTTGCAGCCATCATTGTTGTTTGGCGGGCCCGGGCTGGGGATTTGAACCCGCCACCTTAGGTGTACATGGCTGGCGCCTTGGCCGACTGAACCACAGGCGCCGAGCCAAAACCTGTGAAATTTTAAAGAACTCTCCATTCACTGAACTCATCTTTCCTGAATGCACATTCATTTTATTCATCCATTCAGAAAACTATATTGCTTTCCTACTATAAGTTAGGTACTTTTCCCTGAAAGTACAAAGATGAGCAAGATGCCACCCCTATCCATGAGGAGCTCACAATCTAGTGGGAAAAAAAGTCATGTAACCAAAATCGGAACATGGTATAATAAAGACTGTAACAGGGATACCAAGAATGTTGGGAACTACCAAAGTCAGGTGTACCCAGGATAAGAAAGGTTCTGGATTCCAGGTGCCACCCACACACATTATGATATGTGAAAATTTAATGTTCCCTTAAACTTTAATTCAGTCAATTCTAGATTATCTAGGGACTAATTATTCAGTTTGTGGGTTAACTAGAGCACAAAATAGGAACACATAGGCATACAATATGTGTATGTGTATTAGAATATACAATAACTATAAAGTAAACAAAAAGTATTGCCCCTTTGATGGCTTCTGTTACTTGGCTATATAATGGTCAATATTGACAAACCCCTTGCTAGGAGCTATCCCTCCCCATCTATCATCTGAGCAGACCCCAGCATGCCTATTCCTGCCAAAGCTCAGGGGACCTGATGGGACAATGGATTCCAACACCCCAACAGTCAGACCTGTAGAAATCCAGAAGGCAGGTAGAGAAATGAAGGGAAGTAGGGGCTGAGGCAGGACTTCTTCCTGCCCAGTGTCTTCCCATAAGAACAAACAGAAGGCTTGGCCAAGAAATGGACCTCAATAGTGGACTACAGTTACACTGTCATCTTATGGGAATATGCACAATGCTTAGTTTCCTCAACTACCTTGAAGTATTTTTAATTTTCATATGTCTTTTGAAGACCAGTAAATGTATTTCAGAACATTGGCTGTGATGTTAACTAAATACATTTGCATTAAAATTCCTTTGCAGGCTGGGCACAGTGGCTCCTGCCTCCTGCAATCCTAGCACTCTGGGAGGCCTAAGCAGGTGGATCACCTGAGCTCAAGAGTTTGAGACCAGCCTAAGCAAGAGCCAGACCCTGTTCTACTAAAAAAGAAAAAGTAGCCAGGAACAGTGGCACATGCCTAGGGTCTCAGCTACTTAGGAGGCTGAGGCAAACTCTTGCTCAAGCCTAAGAGTTTGAAGTTGCTGTGAACTATGATGCCATGGTGTCTCAATAAAAAGAAAAAAGAAGGCTTGGTGCCTGTAGCACAGTGGTTATGGCACCAGCCACATACACCGACGTTGGTGGGTTAGAACCTGTCCCGGGCCAGCTAACCAACAACTGAAACAAAAATAGCCAGGTGTTGTGGCAGATGCCTGTAGTCCCAGCTACTTGGGAGGCTGAGGCAATAGAATTGCTTGAGCCCAAGAGTTTGAGGTTGCTGTGAGGCTCAGGGCACTCTACTGAGGGTGACATTGTGAGACTCTGTCTCAAAAAAAAAAAAAGAATTCCTTTTCAGTTCAGTTTGACTCTTTTCGTTTAAACAGTAATTTAGCATTGTAAAGAGCAACTCTTCTCCCCTAATGAAGAGTGGTCAAATCTGAGATAATTTGCATGAGCTTTATCAATTAAAAAAGGCTACAGAAGTTATTTCTAATGCCATCATCATTAGCCACCAGACCTTTTAAAAGAAGTATCAAATGAAAACAATAGTAAAGTGTTTTCAAACATATACTAGCATTCTTGTGTGCCTTTTGTAGGTTTTACAGATAAATGTGCAACTATGGTTATTTCTGTCTATTATAACAACAGTAAAATTGTTATAATAGACAAACACTATATCTATTATAGTATAACACTATGTACTCTACACTCTCAATCTTTTTATAAGACTATTAACTTTTCAAAGAGCTTTGATACCTATTGAAAATTTTGATCATCACAGCCCTGGTAGATAAAAAAGATATCATGAATCCTATTCTACACACACAATTAGACACAAAGGTTAGGTGACTAGTAGTATGTTAAAATCACATGTATTTATGCCAGTAACGACATGGATATAGCTAAAGTCTTTGAAACTCAAGATGTTTACCACTTATGTTATCCTTCTAATTATATGATTATTAACCACTTAGAATACTGAACTGTTTACTCTTCCATAATTACAAGTTTTTCCAATGATGTCAACAAAATTCAGAATGAAGGAGTTGAGAATTCATTCATTCAATCTGCAAATATTTGCCGAACATTTCTGTGACAGGTGGGTGAAACACTCAGGTGATAAAAATATCCTGATTCTCATACTCAGGAAGTTAAAGTTTGGTAAGGGAGGCATGTACACATACAGTCATTAACAAGGTGAAATAAGATTAGAGGCACAATTAAAATAGAAAAGAAAAGGAACTCAGAGAGAAAGAGACATCACATATGGACGAAAGTTCTACAAAGACTTCATGTAGGCATTATTGTAAAATCTCCCTGAAATCAGTTTCTTCTTATTTCTCTTTTTATGACTACAGCATGACACTAAATATTTGGTCAATTAGTCTGAAAAATGTGTGCATCATATGGTCCCTCTCCCTACAGACTCGCTCTCCTGACTCTTCTCATTGTGAGTTTCCTAACCAGTAACCCACCACCACATACACAAATACCCACATACACAAACACACTTACAGAGATACACACACACACATATACACACACCCTTCAACTCAATCAACTGCTCCAATTCTTCCTTGGCTGGGACTCTTGATTTTGCCAGTATTCAATGTGACTTTCAGAAAAATCCCCTTAAAAGAGCCTGAGATGCCAGGGGCAACTGCAGTTTTTCATTCTCACAGCTGAGACTGATCATCACTCATGCAAGGCACACCAAGACCTCTGTGACCCTTCCAAAAAATGGCCTGCACTTCTGCCACCATGGAGCAGAGCACTAGAGACCACAAATTTGACCCTGAGCAAAGCAATAAGAAAGATCCAAATACCTCCAGCTCCCCTTTGCTGACAATCACTCTGTCATCTGCCCTATAATAGACCTCTGGGGCCCAGGGCTATTCAGGGAGTTGAAAAATCTCCCGATTAGGCAGAGGGCAAAGCTAGCCCTGCTAACATCTAAAGAATAGTTGACCTTGAATTTGTGCGTGAGTAGAGAGAGAGGTAAAAGCTTTTTGGTCAGGCTCAGAGCATCGAATTTGTCTCATTACAATGAAAATGCAATACAAAACCAAAGTACAGCATCATCTAATTTTAACTGTCCCTTTTCAGACATCTTCTCTCACTGTCCCTGAGCATCTAACCCCATCAGGACCATCAGGTTGGACAAAGGCTCTCCAGCACACATCCTCAGTCACAAGTCCCCAGACCCCAGCCAGACAGGGGTGCTTACTGCCTGCCTCCCCCCAAAAGAACAGCATGTAAAAAAGAACACTGTCACAATTCTCCCTATGCAGTATACTTGCTTGACTATCATTAAGTCAAAAAAATGATTTCTTTTGGCTCCTTGAAGTTTAGAATGGCTTCTGGGATGGCTCAGATAACTGATACTTCTTTTAAAAGCTTTCTGGATAGGTTGCACCTGACGGTTCTTCTTCCTCTGTGTAATTTTCACTATAGTAAGCAGAGGCTCTCAAAAATCATTTCATAGTACTTAGCTGCTACACTCAAATTTGAGATGACTCTGTTCAAAAAATTGCCACAGTTGCAACTAAATATTAGGGGAACCCACTAAGAACCTTGGATTGCGAGAGTAGAATGGAAATCTCTTCAGTCAGATCCTTCTGATAATTTTTCTTATCTATCTCTATTCCTGGGTAATGAGAAGGGGACCCTTGAAAGGGAAAGAATGTGGAAGAATGAATGTATATTGAACATGTGGGGAGGAAAGGGAACAATATGATTTCACCTGGAACAGTGATTCTCCACCTTTTATGTGTCCTTACCCACCTGAAGCATAGGATACACACCCAGAATAACAGTGGAGGTTGTTATACACTTTTAACAGGAAAGGTTTTTTTTTTTGGAGACAGAGCCTCAAGCTGTTCCCCTGGGTAGAGTGCTGTGGCATCACAGCTCACAGCAACCTCCAACTCCTGGGCTCAAGCGAGTCTTTTGCCTCAGCCTCCCAAGTAGCTGGGACCACAGGTGCCTGCCATAATGCCTGGCTATTTTTTGGTTACAGTCATCATTGTTGTTTTTGGTGACCCGGGCTGGATTCAAACCCACCACCTTAGGTGTATATGGCTGGCACAGGCGCTGAGCTAACAGGAAAGGTTTGAAAAAGATTATCTCAAACTGGATCAGCTGGTTGGGAATCTCTGGCTTTAAGAGAGAATTAGTTTATGAGTTAATTATGTTGATATAAGTCTCAAGGGTGTTTGAAGAATTGTATATTTTGGTTTAATCCCAATTATTCATGGAACACCTCTTGCATCTTGCTGCCTCTCAAGAGCCCACCTAGCCTCTGCTACTGGTGTCCCTGCTGGTGACAACTTGAAGAGCCCACAGAGTAAGAGGGTAAAAGTTTCTAAGTTGGAGACAATTTGCCAGGAGCAGAGTTAGCCCTCCGTATCCACAGGTTCTGCATCTAATGATTCAACCAACCATAGGTTGAAAATATTAGAGAAAAAACAGCAAAAAATAGTAATATAACCACAACAGGGTACAATTATAAAATACAGTATAACAACTATTTGGATACCACCTACATTGTATTACATATGATAAGTAATCTAGAGATGACTGTATACGGGAGGATGTAGGTTATATGCAAATACCAACCTATGTTACATCAAGTCAAGAACTTGAGTATCTGCAGATTTTGTTATCCTTAAGGATAATGGAGCCAATTCCTGTGGACCCCAAAGATGACTGTTCATAAATGTAGCATTGGAAAATTAAGAATGCTTATGAGATGTTAGATATACTGACAGTCCTATCACTAACATTAAGTCACCATGTGATATGAAATGTATCCCTGGTGAAAACCTTGCTAGAAATCAAATTTGCTTTTTCATTCACTCATTCAACAAATACTTACTGAACACTTCCAGGGAGGGGGCTCCTATTCTATGACACCACTATAACACCTAATAGGCCTTTCGTTTGATGAGCTTTTCCTAAGAACTAAAAGCTGCCAAATACTTGGAATACACTACGTAATATACTGACAAGGATTCTCTCCTTTGCACTAAACTCTAAGTTAGGCTCCTCTAAGTCCTCTCATTCACTAGGCCTGACCTTAAGTTTCCCTCTTTGTTCTTGATAAATCCAGTTTAAGCAAGAATTCTCCTAAATCAGTTTCACAAAAATCCCCCACCCTTAGTCTGTGACCACCCTCGATATCTGGCCTTCAGCAAGAATCCGATCATGTCAGTTTAGCCAGAAACCCCTTTAGTCTTGATGTTTCTACTTAGTGATTTTCCACCCACACTGGCCACCCTGCACCTTGTTTATAAACCTCCTCTTGTTCTTGTTAAAGTACTGACTCCCCTACTGCAAGACCTCACTTCTGGAGACCCTATACCACATGCCCACCTTGAATAAAGTGATCCTCACCAGCTTTAACAGCCGTTTGACTAATATGTTCTTTAATAATACAATATTGAAATAGTACTAAAACACTGGTGGGTTTCAATACATAATTGAGTGATAAGTCTCTTCATTTCCCCCTCAAGATGTCTGTGGTTATTAGAAGAATTCACTCTACGAATGGCCTCAATTTCAATAGATGCTATGAATATGGAAGAAGTTAAATATTTCAAAGTGCAAAAATGCATAGTAAATAGGAGTAAATATAAACCCAGTGGAAGGCTCAGCGCCTGTAGCTAAAGTGACTAGGGCACCAGCCACATACACCGGAACCGGCGAGTTCGAATCCACCCTGGGCCCACCAAACAACAGTAACAACTATAGCCAAAAAATAGCCGGGTGTTGTGGTGGGCACCTGTAGTTCCAACTACTTGTGAGGCTGAGGCAAGAGAATCACTTAAGCCCAAGAGTTTGAGGTTTCTGTGAGCTGTGATGCCACAGCATTCTACCCAGGGCGACAGCTTGAGACTCAGTCTCAAAAAAATTAAAAAATAAATAAACCTAGTGGAAGACAATTTAATAGTCTCTATCAAAAATTAGTGTATTTTAATACAACAAATTCCAGTTATAGGACCTCTACAGATATTCTTGCAAATGTATAAAATTATGTATGTACTAAGATATGAAATAAAATGCATTTACATGTGGATATAGATAATGATAAACCCACACAATGGTACAGTATGCAAACTTTAGAAAGAATCAGGAGTGGCCAGGAGTGGTGGTGCATACCTACAATCCCAACACTTTAGGAGGCCAAGCCAGTAGATTCACTTGAGGCCTAGAGGTTGAGACCAGCCTGGACAACGTAGGAAGATTCCATCTCTATAAAAAAAATTTTAGAATTAAAAAAAAAAAAAGAGTGAGCTCTGTCAATCCAAAGTATTGAAGTGTAGCAGTATATGCCACCCCAAAATATGCCACGTGGCTTAAAGATTATTTTGAGCTGAAGGCAATTGAGAAAACGCCAATGTAAGTTCTCTGGCCTCCCCTTATTTGCCAAAAAAGACATGATTTACATAGGTGTCCCTCCTCTCTCCATCTGGAAGCACAAAAGCTAATCACTGGAGATGACTTTAGACCCTTAAGTGCCTAGAGATGGCAACAGGGTCTACATGACAAACTCTACTAACTGGCCCTTATCCACCATGAGTTTCCTATATATTTGTCTTCTCTAAAATTCATGTCTCCAAAATTTATCATTGTTTGTTGAAGATATAAGCCTGGAATTCTTTTTTTTTTTTTTTTTTTTTGAGACAGAATCTCTTTATGTCACTCTCTGTAGAGTGCCGTCACGTCACAGCTCACAACCACCTCAAATTGGGCTTAAGCAATTTTCTTGCCTCAGCTTCCCAAGTAACTGGGACTACAGGTGCCCGCCACAATGCCCAGCTATTTTTGTTGTTGTTGTTGCAGTTGTCATTGTTGATTGGTAGGCCCAGGCCAGATTCGAACCCACCCCACCAGCCTGGGTGTATGTGGCTGGTGCCCTACCCACTGAGCTATGGGTGCCACCATAAGCCTGGAATATAAACCACCTCTCAGAGAAACCACCTACTCCTTCCCTGGTTATCTCCATGTGTACATGAGAGATACATGTTAATAAACTCCTGTTTGGGTTTTGTTGTTGTGTTGTTATTGTTGTTGTTGTTACTGTTAATCAGTCTTTTGTTACAGGGGCCCTAACCAAGAACTTAGAAGGCTAGAAGGAAAATTTTTCCTTCCTATCAGCTAAAGTGTATTAGTTAGTAAACAAGGTTATTTAAGGCACAGCAGGATACAAATTCCCTTTCACACTGTTCAGGTTTTAGGGTTTTGAGGGATTTTTAAATCAAGCTTTAATAGTGGCTAGACTGTTAAACAAATCTGAGGTGGTTAGTAAAAAAGTATCCAATATGATTTTCTAATATTAGCTAAAAACCTTTCATCATACCCACAGAGCCTAATATATCTCATTTTCATGGTTCCAAAACTACAAATGCCAGAGAAAACAGATGCCTTGAATTTCATCCTTTTTGGAAACTGTTCCTGGTACCCTCTTCAGTGTGTAAAATATCAAGAGCTGTCCTCACCAACACAAATTTCTAGTATGCCTCACTGCATAGCATGAAAAGCCCCAGGCAGCGTGGCTTTTGCCAAGGCCATATGGCAGGGATTATGATTAGGTAGGAATGAAAATTCAATTTGACAGTCATTCTTTTTACTGTTAGTCATTTTGGTTTTCAAAGTGATCAGACTTAATAGTCCAGGCCAGGTAGGCTAGTGCACAGAATGCTTATTAAAAAAAAAAAAAGCCAACCTTGTATATAATTTCAGGCAATGTTCAAATTATTGCATTTAATTATGACTACCAAGGCAGTACGCTGCCTAGAGACAGAGCTCCCAAAGGGCCAGAGAATGGCCAGAGATGCTATCAGAAAGGGGCCTTGTCACAGTCACGTATGGTCCATTTAGCAATAGGATTCTGTGACTACCCACCCATGCCAAGGACAAAGCTCTGGCTTGAGAGATCATAATAGACTTTCTAAATGCAAAATGCTGGTCCACCTCTTCTAGTCCACCTGTGGAGAGAGGATGCCACTTCTTAGGGTCATCAAGAGTCAGATGTCTACACCACTCCCAGGCCCAGGACTCTAAGCAAGTAATACAGGAAGTACCTTTGTCCCACAGCTTTCCTTCACCCAAGTAGAGATCACCGGCATCAGAATTTGGAGTTTCAGTCTCTAACCCAGTGGATCTCAACCTTCCTAAATGCCGCTGCCCTTTACTGTTCTCGACCCACAGGTTGAGAACTGCTGCTCTAACCCCTTTCATTCAATACTTGCTGTTGTATGTCCACCAAGTGCAAAGCACAATAAAAAGATCTTTGAGAGTTACAAAGAAGAAGCAGACCTCGATTCAGCCCAGAGCAGCTTCTGATATAGAGAGTGACCTAAAACAACTATATAAATGATGGCAAGCAAGGATAAAAGCAGTCATGTGGGTCCCTAGAAAAGCATGCTGAGGTCTGTATAAAAACTCCTAGGGGTTCACAAACAAGAGTGGGTAGAGAAGGCTGCACAGAGAACCCTTTTTCTTCCAATTCTCTGCTTCCCACAGCACTCTAACTGGTATTTTAACCAGCTCACAGAGAATGGGCAGAAATTACAAAAATATAAACTGAGGTTTCCAGGCAGCAAAATGCCAAAGCACAAGCAAAGTCACAGAGGTAGGAAGTTACGGGCCAGGAGTAGCCAGCGCTTCCAGCAGCTTGGGGTTCCCCTGGTTCCTCAAGGAGGGAGACTGAGAAGATGGACTGGGACCCTGCTGGGCTGGACTTGCACACCAGCCAGTCAGGTACAGACTTTATTCTGCTAATCACGGGAGGCTGGCAGAGGTTTTTAAAAATCAGAAAATCAGAAACAAATCAGAGCTATCACTTTAGAAAACATTCTTCTAGCAGGGGAGGAATTAGAGGAGAAAGGGACAACAGGCATGGAGACTAATTAGGACAGAGCGTTCAGGGCTCCGCATGTCATACTTCTCACACCATGCAGCCTGCATGTCCATGACCTTATGGAACATCCACGTGCTCATTCAGATGTGATAACGCTCTTCTCTTGCCTCTACTTAGAAAGAGTGTAGATTAAGTCTGGTTTTTCCTGAGACAGTCATGGCATATACCTATAGTCCCATTGAAAATACTAACAGTGGCCCCCTATACTCTCAAAAGTATCCTGCTTTAGATAATAAATTATGCATCTACCTATTCAGACATAATTCTTCACCTCTCTGCAGGTACTCTCTAGGTAATCTGCAATTCAGAGCCAGGCGTACCATTTGCCACCCTGTCCCTTACTCACAGCATGGCAATGATATGGTCAGTTTCTCTCTCCCCAGGGCACTAAGTCATCCACATATTTCTGGCTTTAGAGCTTCTGCTGCCTCTCCAGCCCCAGGTCAGGGGGGTGGAACAGGATGCACCTCTGATGGAAAAGGAACTGGTTTGGGGGCAGTGGGGTTTGGGCTTGAAGAAAGTGGGTCTGGAGAGAACGCAGGGAGTCTCTGGCCTGCGGCAGGAGGAGGACAAGGCTCTCCAGCTACCGATGAGTAAGATTTCAGACCTTGCTCTCAGCTGCAAGTGTCAGTGGGTATGTTATGAAGATGAAAGGGTACGGTGGTGTCAGGAAAATGAAAAAAATGGCTTGACTCCACGAAAGCAGTACTAATTATAGTCATCTATTTGAACATCATATGAACGATCTGTCCCTAATTACACTGCTGTTCAAGGAACAAATATGCAAACCATTTTTATTGTAGCTTCATTTGATTATACTGGTAAACTCTCCATATGTGTTTGTAATTACGGTTTGTTATGCATGTATGGCATGAATTTGTTTTTGACAAAACAAATATACTTATATACTAAAAGACTGGGATTTTTCAGATACCTATGAACTTTCATGCTTTCCCTCATACAGAGGGAAGCATACCTGTAAGCCAGAACGCAAACCTTCCTTTACTGCCATTTTAAGGTTTTAACAGCTCTTGAGAAAAAAAAAATCATCTTTATTACTGACCTAAATCTTTTGTGCTGGGAATTTAAAAAATATACCTATATATGTGAGGTCGGACAAATAAGTTTGTACTCATCCTAGAAAAAGAACTACCTACCTCATTGCTAAATATCACTACAGTCACCTTCCAAGTACTCCCCTGGGCCACCTGGTGATCAGAGTGATATGCTATGGATAGAACGTGAACAGGAGCATCCCTCCCCTGCAGGTTGTACATCCAAATAATAGCAACATTAGTCAACAGCTGTGTCACCATCCAGCAAGCACTGTTTGGGGAAATAGCAGTGAAATAGCAGCTGGGATTTATTGTGTTCTCATTAGGGGCCAATCAATGTACTCAGTTTGTGTATATTAACTCACTTAGTCCTCACCATGGCTTTATAAGGTTGGTATTATTACCCTGCAGATGGGGGGACTGAGCTTGGGATATTTAGTAACTTCCCCCAAATCTCATAACCTGCAGGGGTAGCCGAGACTGGAACCTGGTCCATTTTGCGACAGATTCTTATTTTATTTTTAATCAGGACCACCCAGGGATATGACTTCCCTAGACAGGTAGATAATTGAGGCCTATATGTCACACATTCTCTGACTATTGGTCCAGTATCTATTTAGCAGAGGCAAGAAGCAGAGGAGCAGGACTAGCCTGTGACAGCCTTCAGGTATTTGCCTATTTCCTCAAGCAGTTCATCAATGGCCCAGATTTGTGTGTTCTGCTCAACAAACTAAAGTATGCACACATATGCCACCACACACATCAGCAAAAACTAAGCTTACAGGCTCAGTGCCCATAGCTCAGAAGTTAGTGAACCAGCCACATGCACCAGGGCTGTCAGGTCTGAACTTGGCCCAGGCCTGCTAAACAACACAAAAACAACAACAACAAAATAGCTGGGCATTGTGGTAGGCACCTGTAGTCCCAGCTACTTGGAATGATGAGGCAAGAGAATCACTTAAGCCAGTGGTTCTCAACTTTCCTAATACTGCAA